>JAQFXT010002656.1:0-11351 GCA_034683725.1 Strigamia crassipes
ATAACTTGCAATTTTTATTATATCATTCCTTTCAACCAGAAAAAACAAATTATTGGGTTATGTGTTGCAACACTTTAATTCTTCACATGACATGTAATGACAAAACTAAATACATATTTCAGAAAACATCTGTGCGCCTTTTGTATTTTACAAGGTAACAACAATAGAGTGTGAGTAACAAGACAACAAATCAAAAGGTAAAACAATTACAGATTACTAGATGCCAACTATAATCATAAACAACACTAACAATTTATAAATATTCAAAACGTTATTAAAAAAAATTTACTTTTAGAATTTCTATTTTTTTGAATTAATTTGTGCAGAATAAGTAAGTGAAATGATTAATACTTTATTAAGTTATTGTATAAAGTTGATTTTCTTCACAGTGTAAGCAACAGTGGACTCTGCTAGTTGAAATATGGCAGGAACACTCAAACCTAAAAAGAGACCCAAATTCCCACCAAAATCGCAGATGAAAGATATGAAACCGTAGCTATAATACTCTTCAATTTCCTCGATCACATTACTACCAAAATAGAAGCCTATACGGGTTACTGTTCCTTGTTCAATCATTTTGAAATGCTCAGTGTACAAAATTTCATCGCACACTTTAGGGCAATTGCAAGTTTTCAAATAATTAAAATTAACAGCCAAATCCATTACTTGGTGGTACGCATCACGCGAATCGTTTGAATTCGCACACAACGGCATCTCCGGAACAGAAGTCATGGGCAGTCTGCTCAATTTAATCCAAAAATTACTTGTGTAAACATACGTTAAGCTGTTTTTTTATTTACCTGCAGAGACTGATATTTTTCAGAGCTTTTTCAAAACAGTTTTTCTCGCACTCGTTGATTACTCGCTTTGTGTCGCATGGTTTTTTGCCTCGATTTAAAATCTTGAACTGCGTAATGACATGTGGTATAAGCAAAGATAGACAACCAATAATTTGTACAAAGAAAAAAATAAAAAACTCACTCTTTTGGCAGATAAGCTGTAGACAGTCTTTGTCGCCTTTTTCTGCACAGTGCCTTCAGTTGCGGCTTTATAAGTCATGATATCATCGTTGTTGTGCACCATAAGCTAACGGAATAGATTGGTTTAATATTGAATAAATTGGTTTGTTTAATTTTACCGTGGCCATTGAATTTGGATCGCAAAGTACCAAATTTTGGTGGAATTGAAAATGCAACATAAAGTCGTCTTTTTTAAATTGAAGAAGATTTTCTTAAGATAATTACAATTGCAAAATAAATATAAAAAACATAAATTACAAACTTTCTAATGAATTAAAATTTATGTTTGGAACTACGTACCATATGAATACGTGTTGCACGTGCCAAACACCGTCTTGATATCAGTTTTAACAGAGAATCCCATATCTCGCAGCCAATTCCCACTTGACATTTTGGATCTCTGAAACAGGAACTTAAGATTTAGTCAATTTTTTTTAAAAACTAGAATTTGCTTGCCGAGGATTCAAATGCGAGGAAGCTTCCATTCACAGCCATGAGATCCCAGATTGCAGTAATATTGAGCTTGTCATTCAGCAAACTAAAAACGGGAATGAAACAGAAGAATATCCCTATTTCCTGCTGCTTTTGGAATCTCAATCCGTTCAAAGGAATGTAATTATTGTATGTAGGACATAAAGTTATCGATGGAAACTTTATGGATAAATTGCGAATTAAAGTGATTCGGGTTTCAACCGGTCGAGATATAAAGAAGCTGAACCGTTCATAAGTTTGATAGCAACATGTAAAAGTGCTGAGAGAAATGACTAGAAACCACACAACATTATAAACGACCCCGTGGTTCAGACCTGCACGTACTGTATTTAAAGTGACTTCTTGACCCCCCAGATTCCTTTTAGTGATCGAAGTTTCACTCTTGGAAACAAAGGCCAGTCTTCTGGGATCCTTAGAAATTTTGTAATCTGCAGAACGCAATGCTTAGAGTTAAAAACGTGTCACAATGAGCACTGGGATTTTGGGTGGTGTCAACATACCTTTGTTCCAGTTGGGATTGGTGGGATTAATAAGATCTCTCCGCTGTATCATGTCGTTCAAGTCAAGCGTACGAGAAGAAGTAATCTCACAAAGAGGAAAAAATTGAGGGCGGTGAGAGGTAACTCTAAAGTTGCGTGACACAATTTTAATTTTTTTTTCCTTCCAGATATATTGCATGTTTTCGTATTCCCTTGCCGTCATTAAAATTTAATTTGAATTTAAAAGAATTTTGAAAGATATTTTAATGAGGCCTCTATATTCATTGAAACATATTTTATTGATTCTGCTTCACGTGTAGATAATAGATAGAAGAAAAAAAATCTTTCCAAATAAATAAAATTGAATTTTTAATTCGCAGCGTGCACCACCCTTTTTCTATTTCAAATTATTTTTGTTTTCGGAAGAATTAGTTATCAAGATGAAGCTGGGCTTTTGTAATGGTTTTGAAGCCAAATGATAAAGTGGCAGCGTTTTGTCGTATAATTTGCAAAGAAGGAAGATATTTTTTTAGAACAAGATGCTCCAAAGTCTTACTTAATCGGGGAGTAGCTTGTCGGCGACCTTCACCGGCATAAAGTCTGCATTGACCCAAAGAAATTCGGGAGGAAAAAAGCTCAGAAAGCCAAGAGGTCAGCGTCTGACTAACTTGCGTCTTAGACCAAAATTACCAACATAGATTTTTAAAATAACAGAAACTTTGAAGCACCTTGTGTAAATTTTTTTACACACAGACACTTGCGTGACATTTTTTTTGTATCTCTGGTAATCCTTCATGTTGTGGTCGAGCAGGTAAGGCTTAATTAATTTCCATTTGTATCTTAGGCTCAAGGGGCTATTTGTAATTTTACAGAAATAAATATACGTCCGTTTCACTTAGCAATTTGTAGTCGACTGTTTAT
Organism: Strigamia crassipes; assembly: GCA_034683725.1. Taxonomy (NCBI): domain Eukaryota; kingdom Metazoa; phylum Arthropoda; class Chilopoda; order Geophilomorpha; family Linotaeniidae; genus Strigamia; species Strigamia crassipes. Next base: position 2,912 of record JAQFXT010002656.1, read on the forward strand.
TGTCTAATTAGTTACGGTTGTTAGGTGTGTACCATAGCAACCACACAATATCAATCAGCACTTTACAATGTTTGTTATATGCTAGTAATTATTTAAATCTAATTTAATTGTTCAAAGATAAACTGCTTGTTGCACATCAAGATGGAGTTGCAATACATTTCAGAATTTTTTTTAATACCTTTTTCTTTATTTGGGTCTCTTTTTGAAATTGGGCATTCCTGGCGTGTTTCAAGCTTCTCCTCTTTTGTTCACCGTGGTGACTCTTAGGAAATGGACAGTTAGGACCCACTGCGCGGAATTCGTCACACTTTGTCGCCTCCGTAACACCCGGCGACCAACGGTGCGGTGGAAGGTTTTGTCCGAACTTTCAAAACTCAGATGAACAAGTTCATCGCTTCCGGTTTGTCCCTGGCCGATACTCTGGCCCAATTTTAATTTTCGTACAGGTCCACGCCACACGCGACTACACAAAAATCACCCGTTTTGGCATTTACAGGTCGCGAGATGCGCGCCTGACTTCACTTTCTCCATCTAAGGTTGTTGCCGGACACATCCCAGATGACTATGCGCCAAAGTTTCGAGGTCAGCAATCTCATCTTTGCTCGTGACTACTGTAGTCAAACGCGGTGGGTGCTGGGCAAGGTGTTGCGCAAGAAATCAAGCACGACGTATGACGTGGAGATAGGAGCCGGCGTTATCTGGAACCAGCACATCGATCAATTACGAGGACGTGTGACCAGTGCGACATCACGCCTTTGTGGGGGGGGGGGGGTGAGGTGGACTTTGTGGTCAACATACCTGCAGTCGCACTTGGCCAACAACTCCCATTGCACGACCAGCCGCTTCTCCAGTGCGGCCGGTGACACCGCCTGTCATGCTCGCAAGAGCACCACCACTTGTGCCAGCTATTCCTCCACCAATGGTGCCTGCTGGACATCATCATAATACACGCCCCCAGCGCACTCCAAAATCTACAAAATTCTATGGTTTTACATTATAGATTTTTTGCATGAGTGATTAAGTGAAAAATGTTTTTCATGGTTGTTTGAAAGGTTTAATCATGTATTTTATTGCCCTTAATTACATTTATTCATTCTTTTACATTTAGAAACCTAAACGGCTTGTTAGTTTAAAATTTTAGTTCAATGTCTCCACAATTAAGGGGATGTTGGGTGTCTTCCCCACATTGCTTGATTTATGTCTTGATAACTCATGATGCTGACCGCTACATCAGCGCCACTTATACGGAAATAAATGCTTTTATGTTACTGACCTTCATCCAAGATGGCTGCTTATTTGCATATCGAGATTAACACATTTACATGAAGATCACATTAGTGGCATTGGATGTACTTGTTGTATTGGTGACCAGTAACTCCTCATGGACACGGAGTCTTGGCTGTAGATTGTGGTTGCATCACCAAAAGGATCCAAAGAAAATACTAAAAAAGGGGTCATCTTATTAACTCTGGATGCAAGTGTTCCAACAATTCGTCTAGTGAGAGATTGCCATGTTCCAGTGAAGTACGAGAGATGGTTCAACACCACAAAAATATCAAAAAAAATTAAAAACAGCATAAGCAAATATTTGTGTTGAGTGTTTAATAGCAGATGTTATACATTGTTAAATCTCTCGTTTTTAAGCATTGTAACATAAGAGTAGTTTACTAATAATTGTGCTGGAAAAAAAGATTAGGAAATTATTTAAATTAATCGCAAGAGTGTAAGTAAATGTGGTTTTCAATTAGCAGGCAGAGGTGAAATTCACCTATTTTTGCAAGGGAACAAAAATACAATAAGCGCATAGCAAAATGGCAACAAAGCAAAAAATACTAATAGATACCATCTGTAGTCATAAACTGCACTCATTTAGGAAGAAGTACTGTGTATCCTAAAACAAAACTTGGTTGGATTAGTCGCTATCAGCAAACATAAGAAATAAAGTTGGTGAGTTTAATCTCTCAACTGTGTACATGTGTAGCAGTTAAGCTCCCAGAGAAGCAGCAGCAAGTATTTGGTACAACAGAGCATAAATTTCCAAAGTTAACACAATATTTTTTTTGCATTGTGAAAGCAATAACTCAATAACTAATTTTCTATATCAGAATTAAAAAATTGGAAACAAAATCATTTTACAAATTTACAACTATTTTAAACGTTTTAAAAAAATATTAATTTTAAAATTTTTATTTTTTTGAATTAATTTGTGCAGAATAATATAAGAGAGAAATGATTAACACTTTAGTAATTAAACTAAGTTGATTTTCTTAACAGTGTAAGCAACGGTGGACTCTGCGAGTTGAAATATGCCAGGGACACTCAAACCTAAAAAGAGACCCAAATTCCCACCAAAATCGCATATGAAAGACACAAAACTGTAGCTATAATACTCTTCAATTTCCTCGATCACATTATCATCAAAGTAGACGGTTAAAGTAGCAAATGCTGTGTTTCGCTCGATCATTTTGACATGAGCAGTGTACAAAATCTCATCGCACACGCTAGGGCAATTGCAATTTTTCAAATAATTAAATTCCGTAGTCAACTTCATTACTTGGTCGTACGCAACCAGCGTATCATTTCTATTTTCACACAATGGCATGTCCGGTAAAGAGATCAAGGGCAGTCTGTTTAATTTAAACCAAAAATTATTCATGGAAACAAACATTTTGTTATTTCTTATTTACCTGCATCGACTGATATTTTTTAAAACAATTTCAATACAATTTTTCTCGCACTCGTTTACAACTTCCTTTGAGTCACACGGTTTAGCTGTTCGATTTAAAATCTTGAACTGAATAATAAAATGTGGTACATAGTGACATGTACACAGGTAACTGGTAATTGTAAAAGAAAATATCGTATTTCTTCGAATAAAAGAGCCGTGGTTCTATTCCAAATTACCTACATCGAACGCAACTGCAATTAAATGTAGGACGATCGCAACAAATGTAGCATTCGTTCTGTGTTGATAAAAACGTTAAATACAGCAAGAATACCGTAATTTAAAATTTATCATTAATAGCAGTAAATTGTAATTGGCTTCAAATTGTAGAATAATGTCCAAGTGTGCGGAGTAATGGTCGAACAATTAGGTCGGCACGAATCTTCTTGCCTGATAAGATCATTCTTATCTAACAAGAAGAGTGCTAACCTACCGCATATCTTCGAATTGCGCAACATTTTTTTCTTTCCACGCGGACTATTTAAAATAGTTTTTTTGTGACCGATTCTGACATCGGTCCAAGATTTTTAGTGTGGTTTTTCGACGTTTTTTCTGCGTTTTGCACATGTTTTAAGAACGTGCGCAAAACGTCGACAAATGGTCGCAAAACGTTAAAAACGTTTCAAAAACATCTCTAATTGGTAATTGCACACCCGTGCGCTATTTACGAGAAAAATGTTAGCTTCCACGCAAAACCAAGCTCACGGGCTATTAAAGGCCCGTGCGCAACTCGAAGATGTACGGTAAACGTGACTATTACTCAAGCGTGAGATGTATTTGATACGAGAATTTACAACTAGCTTCGATAATGTTCCTTAGTGCTTTGACGACCAATGAGAACAGTGTAACAAAACGGCCAATAGTTTGTCCGACCAATCCTGAAGCGCGTAACAAACCCCATTTGCCTTCGGATTGGTGGCTGTAGGTGGCTGCATTCACCATTTCAACAATGCACGCTTGTCCTTTGCGCCATCTGTTGTAGGTTTTTACAATCAAAATACAAATGGCATTTTGATCCCGTTTGAACTCTTCATGATCGTTTCTATTGGTAAATTCTGTCATAAAATACATCTCGCGCTTGAGTAATTGTCAAATTTAGGTCAGTACTCATCTACGGGCACGAGTGATCTTATCAGACAGAAAAATTCGTGCGGACCTAATTATTTGACAATTACTCGGCGCTCTCGGTAGATCTACTGATTATCATTGGAGGATGGCTATTATCGGAGGGAAACTATTAATCGAAGAAATACAGTAAGTGGAAAACACACTCTTTTGGCAGATAAGCCGTAGACAAGTGTAGTAAAATTTTTCAGCACTTGGCTTCCAATTGAGGCTTTATAAGTAACGAAATCACCATCATTGTGCAGCATATACTATTAGATTAGATTAGTTTAATATCGGATGGATTGTTTTATTTAATTGTACCGTGCACATCGATGTTGGATCGCAAAGTCCCAAGTTTGTGGGGAACGCAAAAATCAACAAAAAGTCGTCTTTTTTAAATTGAAGCAAATTTTCTAAAGATAATTAAAAATTCAAAATAAATTTCAGAAAATTCTATTAAACCGTAATTTATGTTTTGAAGGTTGAAGATTATCTACCATACGAATACGTATTGCACGTGCCAAACACCGTCTTGGTATCCGTTTTGACAGAGTATAAAGGCTTATCTTTCAGAAAACTCTTATTGGCTATTTTGAATCTCTGAAACATGAACTCTACATTTTATCAATTTATTTTTAGAACTAGAGCTTGTTTACCGAAGATTCAAATGCGCGGAAGTGTCCATTCATGGTCATGAAATTCCACATGGTAGTAATATTGAACTTGTCACTCAACAAATCAAAAACGCTTGCAAAGCAGAAATACGGCCCTTTTGTTTGCGCTTGTCTCATAAATCTCATTCCGTTCAAAGAAATATAATTGTTGTGCGTGGGACATATCGTTATGGATGGAAACTTGACAGATAAATTGCGAATTAAACTGACTCGGGTGTCAACCGGCCGAGAAAGAAAGTAGCTGAAGCGATCGTAAGTTTGATAACAACAGGTGAGAGTGCTAAATAAAATGATTAGAAACCACAAAAGTAAATAAGCGAAGCCTTTTTCTGAGTTGCGGACGCGATTAAGGCCTGCTTCACCACCCACATCCGTATTGTTGATTAAAGTTTTACTCTTAGAAACAAAGGCCAGTTTTCTAGAATTTTTTGAGTTTTTGTAACCTGCCAACCATAATACTAGTGTTAAAATAAAGTGTCACAAGGAGCACTGGGATTCCGGTTGGTGACAACGTACCTTTTTTCCAGTTGGGATTGGTGGGCTTAATGGAATGTCTCTGTCGGTTCATGTCGTTCAAGTCAAGCGTTCGAGAAAGAGCAATCGTCACAATGAGGAAAAAATTAGTAGTAGCTAGTGGTAACTTGTCCAGTTGCGTGACACAAACTTTTTTTGTATTTTTTTTTTCTCTTTAAATCTAATTTGAATTTTAAGAATATTCTAAAAACATTTTAATCACCACTCTATATTTATTGGAATAAACTTTATTGATTGTGTGTCACATGTATAAAATAAATTGAAAATGAAAATTGAGCATTTCCTGATGTGTTTCAATTCTTACAGCACAATATTTTTTTGCAATTTTAAAAAATCCAAACCAGTTTAAAAAATAAATAGATAGTCTGTACTGTAACGTGTAGTATTCGATACACAAAGTGCCTTTTTCAGTTGGAGTAAATAACGTAGAACTCGCATGTTAATTTGGAAATTATAACAACATTTTTATTCACGTTTGCCAGGTGGCGCTGACAGAGCAGCGTCATTAAATATACACAAACATACGACTTACGATATTGGAGTGGACATTCCATAACGCACTTGATACTTTTTGCTTTCTTTGCAAGAATTGTAATTTGCCAGTAATGCAATTTGTACAATAACAAACTCGTAAATTATTAATCATGTAATTTCATGAGTTTTTTATTGAATTTCTCAACACATTACCGCTACATTCAGATTCGTGATATGCAACAGTAATTTAGTTTTTTCTTTGTCCCTTACAAACTGTAAAAAAAATTAACAGCAATTCCTAGTGTGCACAACCAAAATATTTACCACTGGTAAAACAACACAACCAAAAAGCGATTTATGGAACCAAAAATTGATTTATGGAACCAATAATTGATTTATGAAACCAATAATTAATTTATGGAACCAAAAATTGATTTATGGATTCAAAAATTGATTTATGGATTCAAAAATTGGTTTATGGATTCAAAAATTGGTTTATGGATTCAAAAATTGATTTATGGAATCAAAAATTAATTAACAGAACCAAAATTGCAAAAAAATGTCAATATTTTTCACAAAAACGTACAAAAAACGTCGCTAAAACATCAAAAAACGCAACTAAAAAGTTTTAAACGCTGCGAAAAAGTTTTAAAACGCTACGAAAAAGTTTCAAAACGGTGCCAAAAACTTTTAAAACGCTGCGAAAAAGTTGGAAAAATCAGTGAGCGATATCGGTATTGACCATGTGAAAAAATATAGGATCCGATATCAGAAAATTCCGATACCAATATCGGTAAAAATCGACTTTACATTATATGAACCAAAAACCCTTTTGGATTGCAACTATGACCCTTGTCAAATAACATTTTTTTTTCTATTTCCAATTTTGTTATGTGACACGATTTCGACATTTTGTCGATTTTTTTTCCTTCATTAAAAATTAATTCCAATTCAAATAAATATTTTTAATTACATATTAATGACGTATCTATATTCATGGAAGTAAATTCAATCATCCTGTTTTATTAGTATTTTGTAAAAAATAATTTTTTTTTTAAATTTCAATTTAAAATTTCTTACACTTTTTGCAAATTGCAGTCCCTCTTGCACGTGACTCCAACAACATGACATTACCACAATTTGCAGTCACCAATCGCATCAACCCGATCTGGCAAAAGCGTCCTATCCAACCAAAACCAAATCTAATTCATTTCTAAACTCCATTCATTTTATTGTGAATGGATTATGGATTTTTGTTGCTTTGGTTAATTGAATTGACAATAACTTTAAAAATGTATAAAACATTTCACTAGAAATAAACATCACAAAGTTCTAGCACTTGAAAAACCTTATTCCTGGTCAGGTAAGGGTTTTGAATTTTGTAGCCATTTCTTCGGTTAGTTTGAGCTAACAGTTAGTTAGTAAATGACACCTTCAATATTTCAACAATTACAGTTAGTACTACAGTATAAGTATTATTCGATTATTGAATAAGCCTAATGTTTACAATGGGTTGACAATGGCAAACATTTAACGTCTAGTTTACATGTTATGACTTTTCACAAACATCTATCACTAGTTTCCATACACTATTTCCCCAGTGTTGAGCAACCACTTGTCTAAAAAGATCACATTCTAAAGCACCATAGTAATAGCCATACTTTGCTTACCAAAAAGTACAAAATATTCATTAAATGATAAGTTCAAACTCTTTTACAGAAGTTAATTTTCTCTTAATAAATGAAGCCGCCATACGTTGTCGAGCCCAGCTGGGAACAAAGTACACAGTACAGTGTAGTTTAAAAAGCGACGCTCAATGGTGAATTACTCTTTTATTCTGCAGAATACACCATCAACAAAAATGCAAAGAAGAGAGTCTTGGTAAAGAAGAATACAAGCAAACATGATAAAGTGAAAGCTTTCGACAGCGCAATCCCAGCACCAAAATCAAAACAATACTTTGTGTACCATTTTCTGCAATTTCTAGTCATTTCTTTGAGCACTCTCATCTGTTCTTATCAAATCTATGATCGATTCAGCCTTTTCCTATCTGCACCCATTGACACCCGAATCAGTTTAATACGCAATTCATCCGTCAAGTTCCCATCCATAACTCTGTGTCCTGCAAACTTCAATTACGCTTCATTGGTTAAAGTGCAAACGCTTCAAGAAAGAAAATTTTATTTAAGTAATTGTCCCTTTCTTTCTGTTGCTTTATTGAACACCCTCAACATTTCCACCTTGTGGCATCTCATGTCTCTCAATGGAACTTTAAAGACAGTTTTCGAATATTGGGTAAGAAATGTTTATTTCGCTAAGAATTGCAATTTAAATGTTCCTGTTTATTTGTCAGAGATCCCTTCAATTACATCACGAACGCTACATTTTTAATTCCAATCCGGCTTTTGTGAAAAGCGACACCAAAACTGCAGTTGGCACGTGTTACACGTATTCCATCAGTAAGTTTTGTTGGGACTATCAATCTGGAATGTTGATTTGCGTGGCAGTTTTAACCTTCACAGTACCAACCTTAAAAAAAAATCCTTTTACTCCCCAACTTGAGTCATTTTTGACCCTAAGTCATGGTGGAAAAGTCTTTTTGACCAAGCTCCAAGCTAAAAAAAGTTTTCCAAAAATCACAGAAAATCTCGTTCGCTTTCAAAATGATAATTACCGCTTAGTGTTTGAATTGAAAAACGATTTAGAAGAATGTTGCCGTAAATATGGAGTTGCCCGGGTACGAGTAAATAACTTAAAAAATGGAATTCAGTCCAAATAATTTCAAACCCATGAAAATTATTACAGTTCATGCTGCACCACGATGACGACATCATCAAATATAAAATAGTAGCTGGTTACACCCATTTACAACTCTCGGACCTAGTAGCATATGGTCTATCTGCAAAACGAGTTTGTTCAATCAACA
>JAQFXT010002657.1:0-11344 GCA_034683725.1 Strigamia crassipes
TTCGTTTTAATCGATTATTTATTCGTTTTAATCGATTATTTATTCGTTTTAATCGATTATTTATTCGTTTTAATCGATTATTTATTCGTTTTAATCGACATACCGATGGAAGTAGGCGATTAATTTCAATTTTAATCGATAAATAATCGTCAAAATCGATAAATGATCGTCAAAATCGATTGAAATGTGTGTAATATTTGATTAATTTTAATCGAAAAATAATTATTAAAATTAATGCAAACATCAATTACCTTCGATAAATTTTAATTTTAATCGTTAAAATCGACTAATATCGATTAAACTATCAATTAACTTCGATAAATCTTGATTTTAATCGATTAAAACATCAATTAATTTCAATAAATTTTTTTCATTTTACTCGTTAAAATTGACTAATAATCGTTAAAATCGATTAAAATATCAATAATAATCGATTAATTTTTATTTTAACCGACAAAAAATAATAAAAATCGATTAAAACATCAATTATAACCGGTAAAATATAAATTATAATCAATTAATTTTCTCTTTAGTCGATAAATATTCGTTAAAATCGATCAAAAATCGATTAATTTTCTCTTTAGTCGATAAATATTCGTTAAAATCGATCAATTTTCTCTATAGTCGATAAATAATCGTTAAAATCGATCAAAAATAGATTAATTTTCTCTTTTAATCGTTAAAATCGATCAAAAATCGATTAATTTTCTCTTTAGTCAATAAACAACCATTAAAATCGATCAAAAATCGATTAATTTTCTCTTTAGTCAATAAATAACCGTTAAAATCGATCAAAAATCGATTAATTTTCATCCCAACCACAATCGATTAAGCAATCAATTACATGGATCTTCCTCGATGATACTAAATGCCGCGGTGGCCGCAGAAGCCAACATCGGGGGCAGCGAGGCGGAAAAACAATAGCCCAAGCCGGACAAGCGCTGATGGTCCACCACGTACGACGAGCCGCTGCAGAAGCCTCCGGACGAGCCGAACGCGAACTCCAGCGACGCCATCACCAAATCCACCTCCTCGACCGGCACCGCGAAATGCTCCGTGACCCCGCGTCCGGTCCGGCCCAAAACGCCCAACGAAACGCTCTCGTCGATGAACAGACGCACTTTGTAGCGGTTCTTGAGCGTCACCAGCTCCGGCAACGGACACAGGTCGCCGTGGTTCATGTAGATCCCCTCGACGACCAGGAAACGACGCGTCACTTTGGCTTTTTTCTGGTTCTAGACAAAAATCGCTTTGAGTGCAAATCAAAAATGGCCGAACACTAGTGGTCCACAAGACCGGAAAACTGAGTCAAAAAAATCGATATTTCACATCAAAATCGATGCTTTTAGTCCAATAAATCGACATTTCACACCAAAATCGATGCTTTTAGTCCAGAAAATCGACATTTTAGTCCAGAAAATCGACATTTCAGTCCAGAAAATCGACATTTTAGTCCAAAGAGCGACATTTTAGTCCAAAAATCGACATTTAAGTCCAAAGATCGACATTTTAGTCCAAAAATCGACATTTTAGTCCAAAAATCGACATTTAAGTCCAAAGATCGACATTTAAGTCCAAAGATCGACATTTTAGTCCAAAAATCGACATTTTAGTCCAAAAATTGTTGTTTTTAGGGTAAAAATTGTCTAAACAGTCAATTTTTAATCTAAAATGTCGATTTTTTAATCTAAAATGTCGATTTTTTAATCTAAAATGTCGACTTTTTGATCTAAAATGTCGATTTTTTAAATCTAAAATGTAGATTTTTTAAAATCTAAAATGTCGATTTTTTAAAATCTAAAATGTCGATTTTTTTAAATCTAAAATGTCGATTTTTTTAAATCTAAAATGTCGATTTTTTAAATCTAAAATGTAGATTTTTTTTAAATCTAAAATGTCGATTTTTTTAAATCTAAAATGTTGATTTTCAGATCTAAAACTTCAATTTTTCATCTAACGTGTCGATTTTCTGATCTAAAACGTCAATTTTTGAACTAAAACGTCAATTTTTGATCTAAAACGTCAATTTTTGATCTAAAACATCAATTTTTGATCTAAAATGTCGATTTTTTAAATCTAAAATGTCGATTTTTTTAATCTAAAATATCGAATTTTTAAATCTAAAACATCAACTTTTGCTCCAAAATGTCGATATTTTTTGTTTACAATTTCCCGGGCTTTTTTTGTCCCTAGGAGCGTTCAACCTTTTTGTCGTCTTCCTCCTGGATCTTGAGCAGGCGCTCGAGGTCCTGCGTGCTGTTGTGTTTGAAAAAGCGAATAACGCTTCGGGACGCCGACAGACCCTTCTGGATGGCGAAGTTAACCCCTTCGTCACTGAAATTAATTTTACTTCTAATTATCTACATCACTTAAATTATTTTCTTTGTTTAGTTACACGAAGATGATGTCACCGCGTTTGGAATACGCCGGGATCGCACTGGCGATGGTGGCGAAGCCGTAGGAATATAAAACCGATTCTTCGGTGCCTAGAAATTTCGCTATTTTCGCTTCGAGTTCGAGGTGCACGTCTGAAATAATTATTTATAATTAAAAATTAATTACTTTTAGTGGTGGAACAAGGGTGTCACGACTTTCTTGTTGTTTTTTGTTCGTTAAAAATAACTTATTCGCTATTTTAGGCCAAAAAAAAATTATTTTTTTGATTTTTATCAATCGAGCGTTTTGATAGACTGAATATCTGCCAAAATAATCAATTTTAGGCCAAAATTAATCAATATAAGCCAAAATATGTAAATTTTAGACCCAAAAATGCAATTATTATTGTATTTTCTACCATTAAATCTTTTTCTGGGCAAAAATAAACAAATTTAGAGCCTAAAAGATGCAATTTTAGGCCAAAATAATCAATTTTAGGCCAAAATAATCAATTTTAGGCCAAAATAATCAATTTTAGGCCAAAATAAACAATTTCAAGCCAAAATAATCAATTTTAGGCCAAAATTAATCAATTTTAGGCCAAAATAAACAATTTTAAGCCCAAATAATCAATTTTAGGCTAAAATAATCCATTTTAGGCCAAAATTAATCAATTTTAGGCCAAAATAATCAATTTTAGGTTAAAATAATCCATTTTAGGCCAAAATTAATCAATTTTAGGCCAAAATAATCAATTTCAGGCCAAAATAATCAATTTTAGGCCAAAATTAATCAATTTTAGGCCAAAATTAACCAATGTAAGCCAAAATATGTAAATTTTAGACCAAAAAATGCAATTATTAATGTATTTTCTACCATCAAATTTTTTTCTGAGCAAAATAAACAAATTTAGAGCCTAAAAGATGCAATTTTAGGCCAAAATTAATCAATGTAGGCCAAAATATGTAAATTTTAGACCCAAAAATGCAATTATTAATGTATTTTCTACCATCAAATCTTTTTCTGGGCAAAAATAAACAAATTTAAAACCTAAAAGATGCAATTTTAAGCCAAAATAATCAATTTTAGGCCAAAATAATCAATTTTAGGCTAAAATAATCAATTTTAGGCCAAAATTAATCAATTTTAGGCCAAAATTAATCAATATAAGCCAAAATATGTCAATTCTAAACCCAAAAATGCAATTATTAATGTATTTTCTACCATCAAATCTTTTTCTGGGCAAAAATAAACAAATTTAGAGGCTAAAAGATGCAATTTTCCATCCATTTCCATCAAAAAAGTGTTTTTATAACCGAAAAAATGCAATCTTAAACCCAGAAAAATGCAATTTTCCACAATCAACACCTTTTCCGAGCACAAACAAACGAATTTAAAGCCGAAAAAATACAATTCCCTTCAAACAAACAGAAAACCATTTGCCACCTGTTACATCCCCGTAACAATAGCAACAATCGTAACATCATCTTTACCAACTGTTCCATAAAACCCTCGCGGCCCGCACGAACCAACCCCGTACTTCCTCAACGATTTCAGCGCCGATTCCTTAAAAAAAACAAAAAATTAATAAAAGTAAAAATATTTTTTTTAAAAACTCAATTTTTTTCACCTCAACTTGCAAATTTTCTACCATCCCGAGGTAATTATGCGTCGCCATGTTGATACACTGTCGGCCATTAACGATCACGTGTTTACCGACTTTACTATAGGAAAAAAATACATTCAAAACCCAAAATTTATAACCTCGAAACCAAATCACCTCGACACGACTCTCGGCCTCAGCGCAGCGTGATTTTCATCCACATCCGGGACCAACGGCTCCGGTTGCCATTCCGCGATTAATTCTTCTTTTTCCTTCAAATAAATCAAAATTTCAATTGAATTTTATTGAAATAACATCGAGAAGACTCGCACCTTCATTGTTAATATTGTTTTTTCGTGTGGGTCGTAACTTTTCCTGAATAAAAGCCATAAAACCCACAACATTAGGAGTCCTTCGAGGACCAAATGGTAGGCGGGCGCCTGGTGACAGAAAGTGAAATTAAAATTGGAAATTTGTTTTGATTAATTACGAAGTGTTTTTGGGTGATCAAATTAGGATTGTGTTATACCTGGATTAAGGCTTGGACCATTTCATACATTTCCCAAGTTTCGGACATTATTTTTAGCGAATTAATGGAGAAAATGAGGAGAATAAAGGCGGCCCACGAAACATCATCCCACGAGGGCGGAGATTTCCTTGTGTGACGTCACAACTATGATTTGAATTTTTAAAATAAAAAAATTAAATGGATTTATATTCATTGATTTTAATTTATGATAATTTATTTCGATTTATTTTGATTAATTTCTTTAATTTATAAGTTGGAAATCGGAATTTCGTTTGCTCGCCATCTTGTGAGTAAATCGCAAGATATTTTTTCAAAAATAAAAACAAATTCAGATAAAATGTATGCTAACATTTTAAATAAAACAAATTTGCAATTAAAATTTATAATTTTACTTTATTTTAAAATCTACATATAATATTAAAATTAAAATATTTTAAATAATTTTAATTTTTGCGCCATCTATTGACGACCAATCGCTTTATAGATTAAAACTCAAAACGTCGTTTTTCAATCGTAACCTCGCCCACAATACTCCCAAACCTATAATTAATCAAAAACAAGATAAAATCAAACATTCCAAAAAAATAAAAAAATAAAAAATCCGACTTTTAAAGCGCCACGACCACAAATTCGATTTATTTGACAGCTCATCTTAGGCCTAACCCAAACCCCCACCGACCAAAACCGCGGTTGTTGACGTCGACTAACAACTAGGTAAACGGAGCGAATATCATGGAATTTGGGTCAAAACAAACGAGATTTAATAATCCCAAGGAAGCAAACTAGCAAAAGTATAAACCCAACCTTGGAAACAGCAAAAAAAAAATTAATTTTTAAATTTTTTTAAATATTAATCTCATTTTTAATTGATTTTCGTCCATTTTCAGGCGTTTTTGATTGATCGATCGATAAAATGAGAAGGAAATTCGGTACGAAATGCAAGTGCAGTTATCTACACGCAAGAGATAAAAGATTCTAAGAGATTGGTACAGGTGTGCGGCGCTAAAGGTCGTTCGGACGAGTCGTAAGTGGCACACAGCGATAACCTTGGCTCGTTTGTCGACCTAAAACGGAACGGATTTTTGGTTTTTATTTTTCGGAAAAGATCGCGATGGACGTGGACGACGTGGCCGAAGTGCGGGCGCATTTGGCGCGGTTCGGGCAGGCGCATTTGGTGGATTCGTGGTCCGTTTTGACGGGCGAGGAGAAGGAGGAGTTGCGAAGGGATTTGACGAGTGTGAGGTTCGATCAGGTGGTGGAGTATTTCCGGGATTGTTTTGAGGAGGGCAACGAAGAGGAGTTGAAGTTGGATGATAAGTTGCAGCCGATTCCGTCCGAGTTGCATCAAAGTGTCACGAGGAGTTCGGAGGAGAAGTTGAGGGAGTATGAGGAGTTAGGTATTGGCAATTTGGGGCAATTTGGGTCAATTTGGGTTTTTTTGGGTTTTTTTTTTGAAAGTTAATTTAAAATTTGCGTTTTTTTGGGTTTTTTTTATTAAGGTTTTTGGTGGAATTTGGTCGGGGATTGTAGAAAGTTGATTGGGGAAAGGGAAAAATTATTTTTTTAAATGTCTAAACTAGGAAATAATGTCAAATAATGTGAAATAATAGGAACTAATGTCATATAATGTGAAATAATAAGAACTAATGTCATAAATTTGTCAAATAATAGGAATTAATGTCATAAAATATTTTTTTATTCGTCAAAAATAGGTAAAACTAATCAAATTTTAGCAATTTATATCACAAAAACGTTTTTAAAGTGTTAAAAATATCAAAAAGTCATGAAAAAATGTTAAACATATCAAAAAGTCATGAAAAAATGTTAAAAATATCAAAAAGTCATGAAAAAATGTTAAAAATATCAAAAAGTCATGAAAAAATGTTAAGAATATCAAAAAGTCATGAAAATATAACAAGAGTTCATCAAAAAATATCACACACTGTTTTAAAAACTTTATAAATAGCACAAAATTGATGAAAAAGTAGCAAAAAGTTATATGAAACGTCAAAAATAGGAGAAAAAATTTCAAAAAATAGCAAAAATAGCAAAGAATTATTAAAAATTAGCAAAAATGGCAAAGAATCATCAAAAATTAGCAAATAATACCAAAAAATAGCAAAATAGGTTTTTTTAAATATTAAACACAAACAAATAGCAGTTAATATCAAAAAAATGTAAAAATAAATTCAAAAGTAACAACAAAAATAATTGGATTTATTTATATATTTTTTAAAGTTTCAATGCAGAAAATTGAAATATTAAAAAAAAAAAAATATTTTGATATTTTCCGTTCATTTTAAAGGGGAAAACAAACCTAATAACCTAAAATTAATTACGATTTTATTTTTATTTTTCAAAATTTCAAAAATATACAAAAATGCAAAAAAATCTCAAGGAAAAAAAAACCCATAAAACAACTTATTTCAATACAATCGATTTATTTTTCCTTAAAAACAATTAATTTTGAATATTTTGAATATTTTTCAAGGTCTCCAGCACATCTCGAATGGCGAAGTGGCAGCTCTGTTACTCGCAGGCGGCCAAGGCACCCGCCTCGGCGTATCCTTCCCGAAAGGAATGTACAGCGTTTGCCTCCCGTCCCGCAAGACCCTCTACCAGCTCCAAGCGGAACGCCTGCGCAAACTACAGGAACTAGCGTTCAAAGCAACTAACAAAAACGCATCAATTCCCTGGTAAAACCCTCAAAAAAATTTTAAAAAATGATGAAATTAACGAGAAAAACATTGAAAAATTATGAAATTAATAAGAAAAACATTGAAAAATGATAAAATTTACGAGAAAAACATTGAAAAATGATGAAATTAACGAGAAAAACATTGAAAAATGATGAAATTAACGAGAAAAACATTGAAAAATAATGAAATTAATAAGAAAAACATTGAAAAATGATGAAATTAACGAGAAAAACATTGAAAAATGATGAAATTAACGAGAAAAACATTGAAAAATAATGAAATTAATAAGAAAAACATTGAAAAATGATGAAATTAACGAGAAAAACATTGAAAAATGATGAAATTAACGAGAAAAACATTGAAAAGTGATGAAATTAATGAGAAAAACATTGAAAAATGATGAAATTAACGAGAAAAACATTGAAAAATGATGAAATTAACGAGAAAAACATTGAAAAATGATGAAATTAAAAAGAAAAACATTGAAAAATGATGAAATTAACGAGAAAAACATTGAAAAATGATGAAATTAACAAGAAAAACATTGAAAAATGATGAAATTAAAAAGAAAAACATTAAAAAATGATGAAATTAACGAAAAAAACATTGAAAATCCATAGGTACATAATGACCAGCGAACACACGAAGGAACCCACGCTCGAATTCTTCGCCAAACACGACTACTTTGGCCTGGACAAGGCCAACTTGGTCGTTTTCGAGCAACAAATGCTGCCATGTTTCACTTTCGACGGGAAAATCATCCGCGAAAAGCCGCACAAGTTGGCGATGGCGCCGGGTAATCAAATTGTCGATAAGAAACGCTATCGGGAGTCTCTTAGTGACCTAAAAATGTGATTTTTTTTTAGATGGAAACGGCGGATTGTACCGCGCCCTGGCCGAACAGAACATTCTAGCCGATATGGAGCGACGGGGAATCAAGTACATACACGTGTACTGCGTCGATAACATTCTCGTCAAGATGGCCGACCCGGTCTTCATCGGGTATTGCGTGCAGAAAGGCGCGGAATGCGGCGCGAAGGTCCGCGAAAACGATTTATCTATTTATTAGTTGATTTATTGATTTATTGATTTATTTGTGTATTTGTTTATTTATTGATTTATTTGTTTATTTTGTTTATTTTGTTTTTTTAGGTCGTCGAGAAGGCGTTTCCGACCGAGGCGGTTGGGGTCGTTTGTAAAGTGGACGGGAAGTTCCAGGTTGCGGAGTACAGCGAGATTTCGTTGAAAACGGCGCAGAAACGGAATGCGGACGGGCGGTTGACGTTCAGCGCCGGGAGCATCTGCAATCATTTTTTTACGCTTGATTTTTTGAACGTCGTGGCGAAGTATGGACGGGTGGAGATGGTGGCGGGAGGACGAAAATATGAGTTGGTTTTGGGATTTGAGGAATGTTTGTGGAAAAGTGTTTCTTTATGGGCTGAAATGTTAATTTTTCTGTGTGTAATTAACACTTTAGACCACAAAGACGCGATTTTGAACAAAAGATTCAATATATGTGTCTAAACAAACACGATTTTGGACTAAAAGTGCTATTTTTGTGTTTATATAACACGATTTTGGACTAAAAAACTTATTTTTGTGGCTAAAAAGTACGATTTTGGGCTAAAATGTCTATTTATGTGGCTAAAAAGTACGATTTTTAACTAAGAAGCCTATTTTTGTGGCTAAAAGGTACGATTTTGGACTAAAAACTTTATTTTGTGCCTAAATTGTCAATTTTAGACCAAAGTGACTATTTTTGTGGCTAAAAAGTACGATTTTGGACTAAAAAGCCTATTTTTGTGGTTTAAAGATACGATTTTGGATTAAAAAACCTATTTTTGTGCCTAAATAACACGATTTTGGGCTAAAATGTCTATTTATGTGGCTAAAAAGTACGATTTTTTACTAAGAAGCCTATTTTTGTGGCTAAAAAGTACGATTTTGGACTAAAAAGCTTATTTTTGTGGCTAAAAAGTACGATTTTGGACTAAAAAGCCTATTTTTGTGGTTAAAAGATACGATTTTGGACTAAAAACTTATTTATGTTCCTATATAACACGATTTTGGACTAAAAAACCTATTTTTGTGCCTAAATAACACGATTTTGGGCTAAATGTCTATTTATGTGGCTAAAAAGTACGATTTTTGATTAAGAAGCTTATTTTTGTGGCTAAAAGGTACGATTTTAGACTAAAAACTTTATTTTTGTGCCTAAATTGTCAGTTTTGGACCAAAAGGAATATTTTTGTACAGAAAACGTCCAATTTTTAACTGAAATTCATGTTTTTGGGTCTAAAAATTATTCTTTTGTGCCTAAAAATAAAATTTTTTCGTAAAAAAAAAAATATTTATTTTCTAATTTGGTGTCTAAAATGCATAAAATCGTTGTCCTGCCCACCAGAATTTCCTAATCCTCCAATACAAGTCAAATCCATATATCTTCACAACTATTTTTTGAACTTTTAATATTTGAAATTTCTCAGAAACTCTTTCTCCTAACTAAAATTGATTTTAAGAGGATGTAAAGGATTATTAAAGCCATCATTTCGTTAAAAGTTTTCAAAAAATTAAAAAAATAGTTAAAGAGAAAAAACATTCAAAATTTCAAAAAGTGACACTTAGAATATTTCTCGTAACTTGCGAACAGAATGAGATAAAATTAAAAACTAAACAGTTCTGAGATTATCTATATCTCGGGAAACTTTTCTAAATTGGATGTACGGGTCTCCGGGACCCTCAAAAAAAGTCAAAATGGAGGATATATGGATTTGACTTGTACAAAACTAAAACAAATAATTTTTTTTTTTTTTTTTTTTTGCAGCGAATACGAGAGCGGATTAAAATACCACATTGCCAAGAAGAAGATCCCATTCGTCGACAAAGATGGCCGCTGCGTGACCCCGGAGAAACCCAACGGAATCAAAATGGAGAAATTTGTGTTCGACGTGTTCGAATTCACCCAGTAAAAAAAATCAAAAAAACCCCAAAAATATTTATTTTTATTTTTATTTTTTTTAGAAAATTCTTCGTTTGGGAAGTTCTCCGCGAAGACGAATTTTCCCCCCTGAAGAACGCGGACGGCGCCGAAAAAGACACTCCGTCCACGGCCCGTCACGCCCTCTACTCGCTGCACCAGCGACAAATCTTGCAGGCCGGCGGCAAGTTTGTCGACGACGAGGGCGTGCTCATCCCCCTGATTCCCAGGTAGCGCACTTCCGGGACCCGATTTTGTCGATTTTATCGATTTTATCGCTTTTGTCGCTTGTTTTTTCTTCCATTTTGTTTGGTGTTTGGGCTTTCTCGTCGCTGTGCGTTAGTTTTTGCACGATTTTTTTTTTGTATTTTTTTTCGAGTTATTTGCATGTCAACGTAGTTATTTTATCTCAGTAGTGCGACCGGAAACGGTAACCATGCTAGTTCTAATGGGAACGGCGAGGCGTGCGACAACCAATTGAGCAGGTGAGATGCGGGATTGACGTTGATCGGAGTTTGGTTTTACGGATTGTTTTTTTTTTTTTTTGCTTTGATTTGGTTTTTTTTTTTTTTTTTTTTTTTTTGTTGTTTGGAGTTTTGGGGATTTGTTTTTGGTGATTTTATTGATTTGTTTTTTATTTTTTTTTTATTTTAGTCAAAAGTCGTACCTTAAGTATGAGGATCCTTTTATATGCGAGATTTCGCCGCTCGTTTCGTACGCTGGAGAGGTAATGCAGTGAAATCGGATTTTGCGAATGAGAAATTAAAGATTGTGGATTTTTTTTTTTTTGTGGGATTAATTTTAATTTTAATGAAATAGTTGGATTTCTGAGCAAAATGATTGAATTTTGAGTTAAATGATTCAATTTTGAGCCAAATGATTTAATTTTGAGCAAAATAATTCAATTTTGAGAAAAATGATTCAATTTTGAGAAAAATCATTCAATTTTGAGAAAAATCATTCAATTTTGAGAACAATCATTTAATTTTGAGCAAAATGATTCAATTTTGAGCAAAATGATTCAATTTTGAGCCAAATTGATTCAATTTTGAGCAAAATGATCCAATTTTTAGCAAAATGATTCAATTTTTAGCAAAATGATTCAATTTTTAGCAAAATGATTCAATTTTTAGCAAAATGATTCAATTTTTAGCAAAATG
>JAQFXT010002658.1:0-11342 GCA_034683725.1 Strigamia crassipes
TTCTGGGCGTGGGTTCAAATCCCACTTCTGACAATCACTATTTATTTTACATTTATGTTGGCCGATTTAAAATGGGGAAGCACCTCCCCCAGCACTTTTTGGGGCCCTATTTGAAATAAAAAATATCAGAATTTTTTTTTATTAAGAAATTAGTTTTGGGCCCCGTCGCCACGTGGGACCCCTGTCCCGCGAAAACTGAATACCGATATTAGAGTTAATTTTTTAAAACTACGTCGTGTTCGTACGATAAAACCGAGCTTTCTAATCACCTCTAGTTGAATAACATTCGCGACAGCGAACCAAAAAATTATCCGAAAAATGATAAATAATCAATTAAAACATTAAAAAACAAATTAAAAATACAAAACACATTTGTAAACGTAAAAACGCAAAAAAATATTTTTTTTCTTCTAATAATGCATTTATTTCCATTTGAAAATTCAATTTTTTTACCTGCAAATGCATTTTTCTGTTTGAAAACATATTTTTCTGCTAAAAAGATCCATTTCTAAATATATAATTTTTTAAATTGTTTTTTGTAAATTAATAATTGATTAATCACACGGTCCTCGAATTTGTGGTCAGTAGTGGCCAAAAATCGACTTTTTTTTTGAATTTTTGTTTTCAAAACGCGCAAGAAAAGGACAAGTTCAAAAAACAACTGTAAATAATTTTTGCAATTTAAATTTTTTTCAATTTAAAGGGACAGTCTGGCTGAATTTGAATTTTTTTTATTTAAATTCAATACTTTTTTTTGTTTTAAAAATAAAAAAAAAATTTAATTATGTACAAAAATTTTAATAATGCATTTTAACCAATTGTTGTGTGAGAATAAATCAGTGTACTATAATACACAACAGATTTGTTTTGGTCGCATTCTTATTTTTTGTTTTATTTGATCCCCTTTTCGTTTTTTAATCATAAAATTTTTTTTTATTTGGAAAAATAAAATTATCCTATTGCTTTCTGGCAATTTTTATTCTTCGTATTTTTTTCAATTTTTGTTTGGTGGTTTTGTATGCATTTTTACAATTTTTGGCGTTTTTAAAAAAATTTTTTTTTTCAATTTTTGTGGCGTTTTTGTGTTTTTTTCTCCCGTTTTATTTCTGTTTTTGTGTGCATTTTCAAATACATTCGCAATTTTTTCTGATTTTTTTTTATTTATTCCGATTTTTTGCGTTTTAGTGTGCATTTTCCCGATCTATTTTGCATTTTTTCCAATTTTTTTCGGTGGTTTCGTACTTTTTTACCGATTTTTTTAAATGAGATTGTATTCACAAACATTAACCCTATTTTCTGATTCAGTTTTTTTAATTATAAATTAAATTTTGCAATAAAATTCAATTTTATTACAAATTTTTACTCTCGTACTCGTCGTTATATTTATAACTCATTACATCATTGTTGGTGCCATCTCTAGCAAACTTCCGTAAAAAATTATGTCACAGCGCAATAACAATATTCTTGGTATTGCGAGAAAGCTGTACCCAAAGAAACTCGCGTAAAACATCGAGACGGCTTTCCTGCAATACCAATAAGATTGTTTCAATAATACTCGCGGTATTGCAGAAAAGCTGCACTTTCTACTCATATTTGATATAAATCTTGATATTTATATCAAATATTAATGCAAAAAATCTTAAAAGTGTCCAACACCGATCTCGGGATCGAGACTCGCAGAATTCACTTTTCGAATTCGAAAAACAGACAGACAGACAGAAGACGCAGTAGTTGCTAATGACGTAAGCCAGTGTGTTTACTGAGCCCGGATAGCTCAGTCGGTAGAGCATTAGGCTTTTAACCTAAGGGTCCAGGGTTCGAGTCCCTGTTCGGGCGAAATTATTTTATTTTTTTATTTTTTGTAATATTTTTTAAGAATTTTTAATTGCTTTTCTGAGATATAATTGGGCCTGTGTAAAATTTAATATCCGACCTAATTTTAAAATAATAAATAATTTTCTGTGTTGGAATTAATTAACAACAAAAGTAAATTTATGATCAGGTGGGTCCTTCTCGCAACCCTAATTATGGCCATATACGAAATATGAAATCAACGACAAATTGCACCTCTAGAAATAATCAGAAAAATAATAATAATAAAAAAAATTGATTAAATAAAAATTTTAAATAAATTTAAAAAAAAACATAACTTGCGATGGCCGGGAATCGAACCCGGATCAACTGCTTGGAAGGCAGCTATGCTGACCATTATACCACCATCGCATGTATGTGAAACCTGTACGGGCTGGGTTTGTATATAGTACACAAAAAAAAATAAGGACCCATGATCCTTTTTCAGATAAATTTTTATTTTTTTTATTTTTTAAATTCTGTAATTCCAATCTATTTATGATTTTGCGAGTGAACAAATGTCGGTTAATGGACTCGTGCAGTGGTCAGGATGGCCGAGCGGTCTAAGGCGCCGCGTTTAGGTCGCGGTCCAGATATCTGGGCGTGGGTTCAAATCCCACTTCTGACAACATTTTTCAAACATTATTTAAAATTTTTATTAGTAAAAGTAATAATATTAACTACAAAGTGTGAAAACCACAGCAATCATTCGTTTCAAATAGTCGCATTTGTGAGCAGTCAAAACCCAAATTACAACAAAAACAAACTAAATTCATTTTCTAGAAAACATCGCACAGTGTTTCCGCAAGAATGAAAAATTAAATACAAAAACCGTATCCGGTCCCAAACGCTACTCACATGAAACGTGCGCGGAACGTTCTCTAAACGTTTTCACAATTCACACGTCAAGACATATACAGAAGAATTATCATACAATATCTTGTCACATCTTCAACCATGAAATTCATATTAGACATCCCGAGTTTCCAGCACATTACGTTAGTCGAAATTGCCATTAACATGTGGAAAAGCAACTTAGACGCTCAAACAGACGATTACTGGACAGCTGCGGAGATATTGGGCAATCGTTGGTCGAGTTTAGAGCTGGAAATTTGTAATCGAATGGACGACGTGACCATTCCGAAACATTTAAAACCTTCGTTGCTTCTTTATATCAAACACATTGGAAGAGAACTGCGCAATTGGTTTTCTTATTTGATCGAGAACTTGTTTTCGGTTTCCACGCCTCAATTGCTCAAATTCGTGGCAAAGTCCACACGCTGGACGGTCCACGGACGACTGGACACGACCCGATCAGCGCGAATTCTTTCGGAATCGCCAGATTTCTCACTAGAGGACAAATTCGACATTTCTTGCGTGTTTTGTTTGCAAGATCGAGTGGCAGATCTTTGGATCGAACATTCGGACGATATAAAACGACTTTTGGTAGAAATTAATCCGAATCCGGACGAGGATACTTTGAAATTGACAATGCGAAATTTTTGGAGAGAAAATTTATTTAATATCGACTCGAATCGAATAACTTACGACACCAAATCCGAAATGATTTTGCAGTCGATGGAACGCAGCAACCTCACCGGCGTGGAGTTCTTCTGGACGCTGATGACGGACAACGAAAGAAATGATTTACTCGTTGAATATCTCCAGCCGGAAGATGTATTTCAAAATTTGATCCAATTGATAATAGACGATCACGAAATTCAGCGAGGCAATAGCGATTCATACGAAATTCTCATCATCAGTTTCATACTCTCCCAATTGAACGACCAACAAGTCGAAGCCGTTTTGTCTTCGGCCGTCGGATTGCGATTTCACATAATTTTTTTGTACGATTTTCTGCTCGTGGAGTTTTTTACACCGACAATGAACCACGTGATGAAAAAGTTGTCGGTTGACGATTTTTACGACACAGCCACTGCGTTGGTCCGCGTGACATCTTGGCAAAACTGCGTCGACATTGTTGCGGTCAAAGACTGTTTGACAAATTTCTTGATAAATGTCCCGACCGAACTGAAAACTAATAGCGAACTAAGATTTACCACGACGTATTTACTCTTTGTCGACAATTTCCGATCGGGATTTTGCGCGCAGGATGTGCTAAATATCCGATTATGGTTGCACGATTTGGATAACAAACGAAGAATTTTCTCCAATTGTGTCGCGAAATTCGTCCTTCTCAATCGTCGTTACAAATTGAATTGGGATTCCCTGGAGAAAGTGGTCGAAATGTCCATCACTTCGGAACAAGAAATGGCGAGTTTCAAGAAAGATTTAACTTTTTTGGCTCATCGAATTTGTGGTAATTTACGCGCCAATGAGGTCGGTCAGTGGCCAGAAATCGATCGTTTTTTGAATTTTTGTTTTCCGAACGCGCAAGAAGTGGACAAGTTCAAAAAACATCTGGTGTTTGACTATTTGCTTACTAATCCCGATGAAAAGTCAATAACGTTTTGGAAAAAGTTTCTTTGTTGGGGTAATGTGAAACGTCACTTGGTTCCGTGTGATTTTGATTTTGTTCACTTTGAGATCGAGCATTTGAGCCAGACCTTCTTGAATTGTTTATCGACGGGCGATTCCAGTGGCATTTTCAAGTTGTTAGCACCTCGGAGCGTGTCAACGATTAGAAAGATATTGGCACGAGTTATGTTTCTAATGTGCGAACGCGGTTACGGCGATATAAATTGGTATTTTGTGGAGATTGTGGCGCGGCATTTCATTCGGACGGAGGAAGAAATGGTGGAATTTAAAGAAAACTGTTTTTGCATCGCTTATCACGTTTGTACGGTTGTTTATACCGTTTATCATACGGATAACTGGCCGGTGATCGACAAATTTTTGAATTTTTGTTTCGCAAATGCTCGGGCAGTTGTCGAGTTTAAAAAGAGCTTGGCTCGTGATTACGTTTCGACAAGTTCCGAGAACAATGATTTCGTATTTGAAGGTGGAGAATTTGTGACGTCGTTTTTGTCGTGGTGTGGTTTCACTGAACAGGAAGCTACCGAGTTCCGTGCTATTTTTAAATTTCGTTGAATTTGTACCACAATCCAAAATTTTTTTTTTTTTTAAAACTATTTCACGTTCATTAAAAAAAAATCCAACGAAAAATCATCTCGTTGATATATAAAATTCACAACGACAAATTACACCTCTGCAAACAATCCGAAAAAAATAATACTAAAGAAATTGATCAATCAAAAAGTAAAAAAAAAAAAAAAAAAAAAATTAAAAACACTTGCGATGGCCGGGAATCGAACCCGGATCAACTGCTTGGAAGGCAGCTATGCTGACCATTATACCACCATCGCACGCATGCAAAACATGCGTGAGCTGGATTTGTAAAAATTATTCAAGAAAAATCATTGTGCGGAACATAGTAGTTGTTAATGATGACATAATCCAGTTTATGTATGGTTTACAGAGCCCGGATAGCTCAGTCGGTAGAGCATTAGGCTTTTAACCTAAGGGTCCAGGGTTCGAGTCCCTGTTCGGGCAAATTTCTTTTTATAAAAAAAAAAAATTCAAAATGTACACACGTTCTTTTGTTTGGGTGCTTCACCCGCAAGCATTATAATTAAAATAAGTCGTGGCCACAACGGCTGTGTGTCAGGATGGCCGAGTGGTCTAAGGCGCTGCGTTCAGGTCGCAGTCCAGTTAACTGGGCGTGGGTTCAAATCCCACTTCTGACAATAATAATTACATTTTAAACTCTTTGCACGCGTAACTACCATTTGTTTATTCGACTACGCTAAAATGTTGAGATTTTGTTACCCAAAACGTTTTCGACCATTGCTGGTCTTCCTCAGCAAAGTGCTCGAGTAAACTCTTTGCAGCAGATTTTAAATTTGGGGACCCCTTCTCTATATTCCATTGATTTAATTGTAATATCAGATAAATAAATATAAATGTCATCTAAGTGTATTTCCTGCACCCGGCCAGGGTCCAGCCCAATAAATTTACATTAAAAGTGTCAGCGATCTATTTCCTGTTGGTAAGCAAACCTAAACAAACTGAAACTGATACTTACAAAAAAATTATCAACAATTGACCTCCATAATCACAATCAACCTATATTTGACCTTTAAAATAATATACATTATTTTAAAGGTCAAATTATTAAGGTATATAACATACACCAGTGGTAAAAAATAATCGCAGTCATTTGACTCACGCACGCATCAATGCCAAACAACATGAAGATTTACTTGTTTTCAACCCTTCTTTCGCTAACGGTGGTTTTTATTCGTGGGAACAACGATGACCTAAACCAACTTACAACCGTGGAACTAAACCCAGGCCGTAAGTTTAATCACATTAGGACCTTAGTTCAGTATATTTAGTTTTACAACTACAAGTCCAAAACTTTAAAACATCTGATTCCGCGTAACTTTGGTTAATTTAATAATACTACTGTTGACATGTTGTAGAATATGCAAATAAAGTTGGTCAAAGTTTTGGCCAAAGTTTTGGGTTTGACCAAATTTTATTTGCATATTCTACAACATGTCAACAGTAGTATTATTAAGTCCAAAACTGAAGTTTTTGTACAAGTCCAAAACTTCAGTTTTTGTACTACAAGTCCAAAACTATTAAACTCCCTTAGATTTGACATATTAAAGAATATGCTATATAATATATTTATATATTTATAATATATTTTCGACCTTTTACAGTCTTCCTCAGTGGGTTGAATGAGGAATATATTTATTATAATCACTTTTATGTACATACATTACCCCGCACGTTTTGCCTACGTTTTTGACAACACACGTAATTTGTACGTTTTAACGTGTGATTTTCGTACGTCTGCAAAACGTGTTTCCCCTGATTTTTAGTTTTTGGTTTTGGCGTTTTGAGCATTTTTGTTGCGCTCACTACGCCTAACCACTATGTTTTCTTTGGGCTTATCTGTGATGTCACTAACTTGGTCAACTGGTATTGACAGAACAGTGCCCAATTTTTCTGCTTTTTCTATTTCTAAAACTTTTGTTTTGAAATCAAACGCTTAGTCCGGATATAGAGTGGTGTACACCACTCTGTGTCCTTTCCTCCCTTATTACCATTAAGATATTTGCCTTCGCTAATCATCCTATTGATGTGCAGGCTTTCCCTGCTTTCCCTGAGAGATTTGTTGGCTTCCTGTTCTATCATCACCGCTTTGCTCTGGTCGAACGAGTGTTGGCCCTTTGTTTCAATCATGTGCCTCACCAAAGCGCTTCGGGATTGGCCGGACGAACGACGACCGTTCTCATTGGTCGTCAAAGCACCGGAGAACATTAGCGAAGCTAGTGGTAAAATCTAAATCAAAAGATTTATTTTTATTTCCAGAGGAATGCATGAAAACCTGTACGAAAGCCGAAATTTTCAGTAAAACAGATCCTGATATTACAACAATTAAAACAACTGCTCAAAATTTGTCAAACGACCGATGCAGATGTTCCTACAGATACTTCAAAACCATTGATGAAACCACGGATGACACGCAACCTGGAGTAAAAATATACGGCGAAGACCCGTACGAAATTAGTTCGGCTCAAAGACAACAATTTTATGACGAGAGAAATCATGAGTAGTAGTTGTTTTAACCACTAAAACATGCTGAGCTATTAAATAAATGAATAAAAAAAATTACAGAAATAGTAAAATAACTACAATTTTTTTTTTTTACAGAAAATTAATTCACGTGATCAACTTCTATTCCTCAAAATTATTTTTCCTTTTTTTATAATGACTAAATACAATTATTTATTCAATTATTAATAAAATAACTGAAAATTTATAACGTAAAACACTGTTTTGCCACATTTAAGCACTTGGTGGCGTATTGACGTCGGTGTGAAAACGTGCGCTTTTGCCAGAAAAAAATGTGATTGCACCTGAAAAATGCGATTGTGCACATGCGCAGAAGAATTTTTCAAAAGTAGACAGAAATGACCGACCATGGCTACCGTAGTAAGCCTGTGCGTTATTGCGATATATCACAATGCGATATTAAATTTTGAATATCGCAAAAACATACCACGGATGGATATTGCTCGCGATAGATCGCAATTTGCGATATTTTGCGATATTGCGATATTGCAATATTTTGCGATATTGCGATATTGCGATATTTTGCGATATTGCGATATTTTGCGATATTGCAATATTTTGCGATATTGCAATATTTTGCGATATTGCGATATCTTGAAATATTTTGCATTATTGCGATATTTTGCGATATTTTGCAATATTGCGATAAATTGCGATATTGCGATAAATTGCAAATCGACATTTTAAAAAAATTGACATTTGAAAAATGTGCGCATTCCCAACCAAATAAAATAGATAAAATCATTGATTTCCAGTCCAATTGCGTTTCAGTTTCAAAATTCGACACTTCATTACACTAATAAAAATATTGCTTCGTATTGAGATATTGCGATATGGCTAGCAATGTATGGAAACCTGCTATAGCTATATAAAAATTTAAGTTAAAATACTAATAATAATAAATAAAAAAAATATTACGATTTTATTGGTCACCTTGCGGTAAAGAAAATCGCAACAAGAAAGGATTAAACAAAATTAAACAACTGCCTCTTTAGCTCAGTGGTAGAGCACTGGTTTCGTAAACCAGGGGTCGTGAGTTCAATCCTCATAGGAGGCAAAGTGATTTTTTTTTTATTTGCAATTTTTTTAAATTTCAAAAAATAATTATTATATTTCTTTTTTCTTTTTCTTTCTAATCACCCGTTGACGAATAAAACAATAAGAAATTGGTCAATTCAAAATTTAAAAAAAAATTTAAAAAAACACATGCGATGGCCGGGAATCGAACCCGGATCAACTGCTTGGGAAGCAGCTATGCTAACCATTATACCACCATCGCATCCTACGAAATGCTGCAAAGCTTTGGTTCATAAAAAATTAACAAAGAAAAACTCTTTAAGACCCAGGGTCCCCGAACGAAAGAATTTATTTGTGAATATTTTCCTGGTCTTAAAATTCTCACCAAGCATCGTCAGGATGGCCGAGCGGTCTAAGGCGCTGCGTTAAGGTCGCAGTCCAGTTATCTGGGCGTGGGTTCAAATCCCACTTCTGACATCTTTCTTTAAATTTTTTTTTTCAACCACCACTTCAATAGAAAAAAAAATTTCTGCGCCATCATGTTTAAAACGGTGGAGGAACTACGGAACCCCATGTTCTGCCACTGCCTTTTTTGGCACATTGACCACATTTCAGTGTGCCTATTAGTCTACCAAAAGGGCTTTGGATATGTAAAACTAATTGATGTATTGATGCTTAACAACATTGTTCCTGTTGCCGCGATCGTATAGTGGTTAGTACATTGCGTTGTAGCTGCAATAACCCAGGTTTGAATCCTAATCATGGCAAAATTTTTATTTTGTGTTTGGAAATTTTATTTAATTACTTAATAAGATAATTTTGTAGTTTGTACATTTTTTTTAGGGTTTTGATCTTTTGAATTTTATTTTATCAGCAAAAAGTGCATCATCGCACTACGTCGTAAAGAAAGAACATTTTGTTGAAATTAAAAAAACAGTTGGCTGTTGTCCGTGTTCAGTAGCCGTGATCGTATAGTGGTTAGTACATTGCGTTGTGGCCGCAATAACCCAGGTTCGAATCCTGGTCACGGCAGAATTTATTGATGGATTAAAAGTTTTTTTTATTATTATTTTTTTTTTAAATTTATTTTTTTTAAAAATGAGTTTGGATAAAATACTAATTTTACTAGCTATAACTTTGCAGTAATTTTCTATACATATTGCATCCATGTTATAGAAATTTAAATTTAATTCCATATTCCATTTTGCTATCAATTTGCCATGGTCGCACCAATTGAAGCGTCAAAACTTACTTAAAACACCATTTCTTAAGCACCAAACAGAATTCCAAACAATTGCAAACTGAAATCTCTTAAAAATCTCTCTCCTGGAAATGTATCTCGTGAAAATTAAATCCCATTAAATCTCAAACTGGAATTCCCTACAATTCCAAACGTGGTTCGCACGAGATTCCCAATAATCCCAATAACTGATTCCCGAATAAAAACTTTTAATCCAAAATTCCACATTTGTTTTGAAACAGAAAAATCAATCTACCGATGCTAATGAGTACAAAATTCAATTTAGTTGCGTTGATTTTTTTTTTTTTAGTGTTTCAAACCAAACTTCGGCTAAATCATGAAAAATGCCACAAAAAGTTATCGTTTCATTATATATTTTTAACTTTTAGATACTTAGTGTAAAAAACCTCGAGAAATACAAAAAGTCATTGACTTATTTTATTTATTTTAAACAAATTTAATCAAATTCAAAAGTAGCGCGCAACCCGGTAGCGTAATTGACAGATTTTAGAACTTTTGTTTTCCAAATTCTCAGGAAATTGTTGAGTTTAAAAAGAGCAGAAGCAGAATTAGAAATTGAGACGTCGGTGTTGTCTCGGTGTGGTTTTGAATTTGACGCGCATTAGATCTTAACCAAGATGACTAACTGTAGGCCTTGAGTGCGCAACGATTGTGTAAAATGCAGACACTTTGGTACGATTAAATGATAAAAGCAAATGTGAAGAAAATGCCATTAAAATCGGTTCGAAACATCCGCAACAGATGGCGCCACAGGCGAGAAAAAAATTTCATTAATGAAAATCATTGACGCCAAGAATCTCATCGGTGAAAACCAATCGGAAGACAAATGCGGTTTGTTACTCGTCGTCAAAATTGGTTCGATGAATGATGAATGTTTTGTCACGGCTCGCCAATAAATAATGAGTGTTGTAGTGCTCACACAACTATCTGACGAACAAATTAAATAATTTATTAAACGAACCGATTTTAACTTTTTTAATCTTTTTTTTTTTTTTTTTTTTTTAAACCGATCGGGTATTTACGGCGTCAGTTTTGTGGTAAAATGGCAATCCAGTACATTTTGCTGTTGCGCGATATAGACAATTTTGCAATTTTGTATTTGTCATAATTATATAAGTACAAGAAAGTGAATATTGTTACGTGTGTGAGGGGATGGTTCACACACATTACAAATCAGACTGAATTAGTCTGTTGTAGAGAAGAGAAATAAATAAAGCTTATTTTATATTCAAAATATAATAATTCTATTATTCTATTGAGGGTTTTATGAACTAACCTTCTTTAACATAGCGCAAAACGGCCCGCTGGCTAACGGCGCAGCCTGGACGCGTAACAATATACATAATCCCCAAAAAAGATAATTATCTAGCGAGTTTAAGGCTTGTCAATCACAAACTGTAAGCTCGATCTTAGTGGCCAACTTGAATTATCATCAATATGCTGGAGCATCCATGATCACATCAGCCGGTAAACTCAACAAACGACTCTGGTATGCTTTGTGAAAATTGCGAGTATTAAAACGCAACTACACCTATCCCCCGATTTACACTGAAGATCGGTTCTGCACAAAACCGTGTAAATTAAAATCTTGGATTTTGCTATG
>JAQFXT010002659.1:0-11342 GCA_034683725.1 Strigamia crassipes
AATAAACGTTATTTTGAAAAGTGCCACTTTTTTTTCAAATGTCCTGATTTTGGACCAGAGGTATC
Organism: Strigamia crassipes; assembly: GCA_034683725.1. Lineage (NCBI taxonomy): Eukaryota > Metazoa > Arthropoda > Chilopoda > Geophilomorpha > Linotaeniidae > Strigamia > Strigamia crassipes. The sequence continues at coordinate 66 of JAQFXT010002659.1, forward strand.
TGGGCACCCTAATTCCAATGTATTTTAATGTATTTTGAAATGCATTAAGTTTTACAATGCACTTGAGAATGCATTTTGTGTATACCCTGTATCCGCTGACTGCAGCAGCCAGGAACCAACATTTATTCATGGTTGTTGCATCAAAGTTCACACACTAAACTTATTTATTCGACAATCACACTAGGATATCCATCCCACTTTTAAAATTGACTTGAGTAGTTGATAATTAGCTGTCCATTTGCAGTCATATTTTCATTTCCTCTACCATTTCCGATACGTCAGTTGACAATATAAATGGAATTTCAACATCAATGTACCCATGCCATCAAGATGTAGTTGAAAACGTGCCAGAACCAATCTGAAGTGCCAATCATCTATTTTCGATATTGAGTATTATTAATCCTGAGAACAACCATTTCCAATTTTTTCAATCATAAAGTGAACACATCTTCTAGTTCAAATCCAAAACTAATAAATAGAGAGTTTGAGAACTACATTCATTTATTTAACCACTCAAAACACTGTTTGAGGCCCAAGATGAGATGGGTCACTGCACATTTTCAGAGCCACAAACCATCTGAATATATCAGACTTAAAAAATAGAACAATAAGAGAAAGAGAAATGTGACTGGCGGCAGGGCCGGCCACAAGGGGGGTGCAGCGGGTGCCAGGCACCCGGGTCCCGGGTTGTGCATGGGGCCCCGGAAAAAAAAGCAAAAAAATTAGAACGATATAAACAGAAAAACGAAATGAAATCACTCAATAATTCAACAAATAGGAGACCCATAATTCTTTTCGCACCCGGGCCCCATCTTGGAGAAAGCCCGCCCTGACTGGCGGCACTCCCGAGTTCCAAATCAAAAACAGATCTGAATTTTAATACAGAAACTCAAATGTGTACACAGACAAAATGGAGTGTATCATCAAAATATTGCATAATATTGCATAATTGAAGAATGTTTGTTGAAAAGAATTTTCTCTTATAAATTCTAGAAATATCGCATCAATAATCTAACGTTAGATGCATCCAAAGTTTCTGTTTGTATGGTTTTTGGTGTTTTTATAAAAAGCAAAAGCAAAAGACAAAAAAATCATGCCTTACCGTGCCTGTTTATAGTTTAGTTCAGTGGTTCCCAAACTTTTTTGGTTGGCAGCGCCCCCGTTGGCCAGTTTCGTGTAGTTGGTGACTAGATAGCAGCGCCCCTACAGGGACCGCAATACTGGCCGGTGTAAAATTGGGACCGGAACACCAATTGGCGGAATAGAGACAGGCGCGGAGATGGGACCCAATTTAATTTGAACAATTTATTAATTTAATTACCACGCGGAATTGAGATGGCGTGGAATTGGAACCGAAATAGCGCGGAATAGGCCTGACCCGGTTCAGCCGCTAAGGAGTCACGAACCGGGAGTTGAACCCAGATCCCACGTTTGCCGGACGGGTGCTCCAGAAATTAGGGCAGGTGTAACACCATTAAATAACTTTCTAAAATTAACTGAAGGTCCAAGCTGGCAGTGTTTCAAATTATGTCACGATGATGTCACACTCGATTGAAAACGAGGCTGTCGGGTGTAAACAAACACCATCAACATGCAATCTTACGTAAAATGTAAATAAAATGTAAATAAAATCAGATTATTACTGGAACAAATTTGATTTTAAGGATTTTTCACATAGTTTCACACTCTGTTAAAGCTTTTTCACATATTTTCATTTGTTTATAATAAGTTTCTACATTTTTTCGCTGATGTGAAATATTTTTCCACACATTTTCATCCAGGTTATATGTTTTCCCACACATTTTCACTCGTTTTAAAGGTTTTTCCACACATTTTCACTCGTTTTAAATGTTTTTTCACATATTTTCACTCGTTTTAAGTGTACCTGTGGTACCAGTCCAGTTTTGATTACTATTTTTGCAGTTTTTGATGATGGCCGTTATTGGTGATCATTTTTATTGCAGAAACACAAACAAAAAAACAACCAACACTAAAACTGTGAATGCACCTATTACAAAATCACACAAATAATAATAACAGTGAAACTCAATAAATAACTACCATTGTAACAGCCCTCCTGCTATGTCCCTGTTTTACCCCATTACCAGAGAATTATTACCCATTTCTTGCTTACTCAAGAGCATATTTATGAATTAATCTATTCCTCCTAACTCATTCCAGAACACGTTAATTAAGACACCAGATTTTGAATTGAAAAAAAAACCTACAATTTTATTACCCCAATAAAATAAACTATTCGGCTTAATTCAAGCAATTAGTGAGCACAAATTTGTGAATCTATATTTCAAACAGTAATTGGAAACGGTACAGTAATAAAAAAATTACTTCATTTTTCATTCCCATCGATCGTCGAGATCATATCAGACATTTTCAGCTATAAAAAAAAGTACAAGATAGACATTACAGATAATCTCCATCCCCTGCCAGACGCTATTTCTTCTACAAAAATAAAACCAGTTGAATGTCCGCCACATGGAAGCCATTTTGGATTTTTAGTAAGATAACAAAAAAAAAAAAAAAAAAAAAAAAAATGTAGAAATGAAAAGAAATAAAAAGAATTCTTTAGACTGATTTATAACCCAAGAAAACTAACATTGTATACACGCACATGCGTGTTTGCTTCCGTATCATCAAAATTAATGACACAAAGGACAACCTTTATAAAACGACATGACTAAATAAAAAAAAGAACAAAGTAAATAAAATCACATAAACAGCTTGTAAAAATAATATAACCTATAATTAAAGCTGTAAAAAAAACAAATTAAATGACTATACACTTCTTGACAAATAGGACGTTCTATTTCGAGTTGACATTTAATGATTTGTTTGGTCGCCACGGTGAAAGTATCCGGTAGAAGACAGCAAGGTGAGTGAGTTAATTGTCGGTCGAATAAAGCTGTGTGGGTATAAACTGAAAAACACGTGGCAGTGGCCATTTCAGTAGGCGCTGCTTTTATCCTTCGGACTAAAGCAGACTTATATAGTTAAATTTAACTAAAATTGTGAGAGTGGACGGACGCTGTTCAGGTTTAGGGACCTTAAACAGCGCCGGACGCATGACACGTATTCAAGAAATGACACAAGAAACTGTATTATTTGCTTTGCAGCCTTTATTCAGTTGTCTAGGGGCAGTCTCTTTAATGTCTTTTCCTGTTGCTTTAAGTAATGTTGCCATCACCCAACCTTGGACAAGTGCCGACCACCTGGTTAGTGATAACCAAATGGTCAGCGTGGTCATTGTATTCTAATTGTCCTTGCCATGCGGTATTCACGGTACTGGGAACGACATGACGGTCAGTTCCCTAAATGCCGCCATGGTAACAAGAGGGACCAGAAACCACGATCCCACTCGAGGGCTGGTTCCAGGAGGACTCTCTTTGACCGGAAGTCTTTCTCTTTTTATAGGGCCCTCTGCCCCATACGAGCTACCGCGTCATTGGTTGATGACGAGCGACGTCATCAACCCTCAACCCTCCATGTCATTGGTGGGTTGTGCTGACCAGTGGAAGTATGGTTGTAGTGATTGCTAATCGGTCACAAAATTAACACTATGTCTCTAAAAATAACACAAAACTAAAACGTGAAATTAAAGCTGAGTTACTGCTAATGCTAATCTACAGGAACAATAAACGAACACTAAGCTACTTCTAGAAAGTTAGCCCTAACTCTCTATGGTGCGACCACATCCGTCCTTTGTTCTCCCCCACACTCTATGATGGCGGTCCAATAACCCTTCTCAACTCCTTGGCGCTTAAGGAGTCGAATTTGAGCCGATCTGTTCCAGGGTTACTCGCCTCAATGTCCTGCAGCGTCCTCATGTCGATGTTTGTTCGAAAGCAAACCTGCTCGCGCCTGAACTATGTCGAAGTTGTCGAATCCGGCCCCGTATCGCGTTTCGGTACGCGGGGTTTCTTGATGTGGTTCAAGGAGCTTACAAAACCTCTCCGAGAACCTCCAGCCACTTTTAATCCCGGCAGATAACACAAATTTGGTATGAGTTTCTGGTGTTTCACGCTGGTACTTTGCCGATCAATCCTTAAACAATTAGGTTTGGAAGGAGTGAACAGATGGCAACTGGTTGGCATAAAAACTGGTACAAAAAACTGGCATTTTCCAGAAAGCGATACCAAAACCGATGCCGGAAACACCAAAGACCCCTCCCACCCTTCAATCATCACGAGCGCGGTCGCACCACCCCCTCTGGTAACACTTCTGGTCACCACACCCTTATAAAAATGGTATTCAGTGCTGGACTGAGAACTAATTTCGTATCGGGAAATTCCCGATATCTCTACGGGCCACCCGGTCATGCACGAGCCACCCAGTATCCTGCCAGGCCAGTCCAGCAGGAGCAACCGGGAAACTCCCGGTATCCCGCTGGGCCAAAAAACTAGGTCTCCAAAGTATTGTCACTGGGATATCTATAGATAACAAAGAAATGCTATAGAACACATTCAGCTATAGTTGAGCTTATAGAACTTATTTTTGTCTGAAACTGTTTCACAAATCTGCTCCACCAACTGTACACAGTTCTCTAGTAAAGCGCACGGATTATGCGGTCTGTGCACATCAGATGTGGCCATGTAAAAGAGAATTCAAAAGACGGCAGCATTTTCCTGCTTGCAGCAAACGATTCATTCATCCAAAAATGGTATTGAATTGAACAAAAGCCATCGTTTCAAGAAAAGAATGTCTGCATAGTTGGATGGGTGTGTCAATAATTCCACTTCAATGAAATCTTTAACATTTAATTATTATACCAGATATGATGTAACAATCCTATCTTTATCTGATTCAATATTGAACATGTAATAGCCAGACTGTCTCTTTAAACCGATTTTCTCTTTTTCTTTTTTAAATATCTAATTTCCAACTGTCATTTTGTTTCATAAATGTAATGATATATATAGTTTATGCTCAAGTTTCCCAAACAACTGCTGACATCTGGTGAAATGAAGATGTATCGTTGCATTTGCTTAATTATGTGGTGCGGAAATTAATTTTGATCTGAACTTTCATTAGGATGAAAAGATTACGTACGCATTCATCCCTTTGCCTAAAGCATCAATATATTAATTAAGCTTAACATTTTTGAAATTTCCCATTTTGATGTTACGGTTCATGACGAATTAATTTTCTACATGGAAAGCAAATGCGAATTTATGTGCAGTGAATACATGTTAAAAAATTATCCAGCTTTCCATATTTATAGCTTTTGTGACTCCTCTGTTGTGTAAATAAAGATCCTTGTCAGGAAATTTGTTTATTTAATTTGTTATCATATGCGATTGATTGTTTGATTTCATGTTTTTCCAATCAATTGTCGACATCTTGGACAATAGAAACATTAGCAAAAGATTTGCAGCACATTTGTAAAAACAGCTTCCACTCAATACATTTATCCTGCAGTGGACAAATGCCAAAATGCCAAAGAAGATTAGCTTTTTTTATTGCCTTTGTCTAAGTAAATTATAATTGAAGTCGTAAGAATAAATGTAGAAGTAAAACTGAGAAATTCAATTTGACAGTTTTGTTGGATGGGTCCACTGCAAGCACAAGCCTCCAGAAATGCAATATGTGCAATCAATACGGTATCACTCTACTGTATTATGTATAAATTCCAGTATACTCTTGAACGCATGGTAACCAGTCTGCACCTGGAATCTTGATGCCAAATTCAAACACTACATTCCTTCCTGCCACAAACAAAGAACAAATAATACGCAGTTTGCGCCATGTACTTTTACGTTATAAAAACCCCCGTTATGCCTATAACTATAATGGAAAACTCATAAGTCTAACGGAGCTTACACTACATCGAAAAATAGCGTAGTCAATCTGGTAATCTTCCACTATGACGTCACTGACCAAAAATTGCGATTTGCAATGACCTCGGTCGCCGCCATTTTGAATTCTCCACTTCATTCGCAGGAGGAGCGTAATACATTTTTGCATGCTATTGGTTTTTAAATGATAATACATCCTGTAAAATGTGTTATGAAATGCATTCCATAATACTAAAATGTATTTTAAATGTATTTTTGAACCATATGGGCTTTTTGCAGCAAAAGAGGCTTTTTCTGCCGCGAAACCATAAACAAGATTTCTTCACACCATACAGATTACATTAACACTAATCCTCACTTTACTACACCAAAAAATTATTTTCTAATATCTAAAACAATGTAATCCATTAAAGTAATTATAAAAATAATCCAGAGCAAATTGCACCAAAAATGATAATAGAATTAGAATTTTAAAATCTTAATGCTTGTAATGGAGATAAACCAATGCAAACACAAGAAAGAAAAAAAAAAAAAAAAAAAACAACAAAACAATGGCAACAAAAGCATTAACAACTTTCTTTTTACACATGACAGACTTGAAAGAGATTTCTTTACCTTAAACTTAAGCAGCCCATTGTATGCAGCATTTAGACAGACCTTTATCTTAAACTTTAATGCTTCCAACCTACAAGGCTTTGATCAGAGACTTCACTTAACATCATACACGGTCGCTTAATTCCACCATCAATTTTTTCTCTTCAATGGACTCAAGAAAAACAGTTGTTTCTCTGACTTGCCACTAGAGAGCCACTCATCTTAACAATAACCACACATAATTTATCAGAAAAACCTTTATGGAAGCAAGAAAAATCCAAGAGGTGAAAGTTGTGATCGATAGAGGAGAACTAGGGTGCAATGCCAGCAGGCGAGTGTATCCATTCGTTAACAATGTAGAGGGAAAAAAGATCTGGCTCTATTGTCTGCAAAAATCAGCCCAAGATTTAATCTTTAACTGGGAGAAGTTTTGATGAAATCCAATTTGACATTTAAATTTTTATGTGATGTAAAACAAACATAAGAGATGACAAAAAAGATAGAATTTCTGTCAGTCATGTGACATAAATATCAGGTGGTGGCCTAGGGGGCACTGGCCTCGGGCCCCCCGATCTTAGGGGTCCACCCATTCGTGTAAGGTCAAGGGGGATGTTATCCCGAGGGAAACGCATAATAAGCGCGAAAAGAATAAGCGCGAATGCTGTTGGCATTGTTAGGATTAAGTGCGAAAACGAAATGACGAAGTTGACACAACAGGAATAAGCGCGAAAATGGAATAAGCAATTAACACAATTGGAATAAGCGCGAAAAGCACGTTTTCACGCTTAATCCATTCACTTTTGGTCCTACGCCCCATCTGGGGGGCGTAGGCCCCCCCCCCCCCCCCGGTTCTAAAGAGCCCCTGGTACACACAAAATGCATTTTTTTAAATGTAAAAGTGCATTTTTTCGCTTAAAGATGATTTTTTCAGGTGAAAATGCATTTATTTCATGAGGAAGTAGACTTTTTTCATGTCACAATGAATTTTTTTTACACAAAAATACATTTTTTTTCACACAGAAATGCATTTTTTTCACATAAAAAGCATTTTTTTCACATGAAAATGCATTTTTTTCCACATGAAAATGCAGTTTTTTCCACATGAAAATGCAGTTTTTTCACATGAAAATGTAGTTTTTTCACATGAAAATGCATTTTTTTGCATATAAAAATGCAGTTTTTTGCACATGAAACTGCAGTTTTTTGCACATGAAAATGCACTTTTCTCACATAAAAATGCACTTTTTTTGCATGAAAATGCACTTTTTTCACATGAAAATGCATTATTTATTTGGTAAGCATTAAAAATAAAATTTTTTCAGCACAAAATAAACTTATTTTAATAGAAATAAATTTATTTTTCTTGAAAATATTGTAGAGATATCATTTCTGAGTATCCCAGTCTTAGGGCTCTTCTCACAGCCCATTTTTGACAACCATAATTGAAAAAAAAAATTCTAAAATAAATTTTTTTTTTGAAAAACTTATACAAAATTTTTTTCGAGAACTGCAAGAATCTACAAATAAATCTGCTATTGATTCACACAGAAATCAAGTCTGAAAATTCTAAAATAAAATCTTTTGTCTTAATAATCACTATTATTCATCTCTTTCACAAACTATAAACAATAAGTGAAGTCACCACAAAAGATAAGTTGCTTCAAACGGAAGTGAAAAATGAATGCTACATTCATTTGGCTTTTCTATTTTTCCATATTGTACTTGCTTCCTGTTAATTAATTATTGTTCTAACAGGAAGCCAAATGTCTAACCACAACCACCATACACCGGTATGCAGAATTGTGGCAATATTTTATCTCCGATTTCTTTATTTTGTTTATAACTTTTGCAGTACCCATATGGTTATAAAATACATCGCAATTATATTTCGGTAAAACAAATAAATTAAATACAGTTGAACCTCGTTATAACGAATCGCGATATAACGAATTTTTGTTATAACGAATTTTTGCTATAACGAATTTTTGTTATAACGAATTTTTGTTATAACGAATTTTTTTTGGATGACTCGGTTGGTTTCCCATAGAACACCATGTTAAAAAATTTCGATATAACGAATTTTGATATTACGAATTAGTCGTTATAAAGAACAAGTTTTGAAGAACTCTCTAATACCTACAAGCCCTTTTTATAACGAATTTTGAAAATTAATCGCATGACTCGCTCGTTTACACGCTGTGCCAGAAAATTTTATTGCAATTTGCAAACCCATAACATGGCGCTACCCATAATTCCATGTTTTTGGGGACGCCACAAGATGTATTTTGAAATGCGAATCTACAAATATTTTGTAAAGTATATCGTTGAACTTGTGTTATTGTCTAAACCAGAGTTGGATTAACGGGAGCCTAGGGGACCATTGCCCCAAGCCTCCGGTTTCTAAAGGGCCCTCAGGTCCACAATGCAATGCAATTTTTTACATTTAAAATGCATTATTTCACTGGAAAGTGCATTGTTTTGTTTGAAAAGTTAAAACGATATCATTTTTGAATTTTCATGGTAAAGACTGATTTTTGCACTGGGGCGGGGGCTCTTCTCGGGGGCTCTTCTTTGGGGCCCTAATTGATAACAAAAATGTCCAAAAAATTCATTTTTGAAAATCTATCATAAGCAAATTTTTTTTGGGGGAGCTTAAGGGGTTCCAGCAGATGCATACTGGGCCCTTCTTCTTCTAGAAGCGCGAGAAACTGTAAATCCAAAGCTGGAAATCTCGTACGGGTTAAGATTTTGAATTACCTAATCCATAAAAGCCCAGAAATCTGAGAAATCTATGAAATCTTAAAAGTTGTCTTGGAAATTGTAGCAAAATTAAGTAAAATCTTTAAAGAATTTTGTTTGAAATCCCAAAATCTTTAAATTCACAGCAAATCCCTGAAATCTTGAACAAATCTTTGTAAGCTTACAAATTTCTGGAATCCGTAAAATCCCCGGAATCTAGACGTCTTAAAAATTCATAAAATTGATCAAAATCTTTGAAGAAATTTTCCTGAAATCCTGAGAAATCCGTCTAAAATCCTGAAAAATTCGCCTAAAAACCTGAGAACTCCGCCTAAAATCTTGAGAAATCCTTCTGAAATCCTGAGAAATCCTTCTGAAATCCTGAGAAATTTTTCTGAAATCCTGAGAAATTTTTCTGAAATTCTGAGAAATCCGCCTAAAATCCTGAGAAATCCTTCTGAAATCCTGAGAAATCTTTCTGAAATCCTGAGAAATCCTTCTGAAACCTTGAGAAATCTTTCTGAAATCCTGAGAAATCCTTCTAAAATCCTAAGCAATCTTTCTGAAATCCTTAGAAATCCTTCTAAAATCCTTCTGAAATCCTTCTGAAATTCTGAGAAATCCTTCTGAAACCTTGAGAAATCCTTCTGAAATCCTGAGAAATCCTTCTGAAATCCTGAGAAATTTTTCTGAAATCCTGAGAAATTTTTCTGAAATTCTGAGAAATCCGCCTAAAATCCTGAGAAATCCTTCTGAAATCCTGAGAAATCTTTCTGAAATCCTGAGAAATCCTTCTGAAACCTTGAGAAATCTTTCTGAAATCCTGAGAAATCCTTCTAAAATCCTAAGCAATCTTTCTGAAATCCTTAGAAATCCTTCTAAAATCCTTCTGAAATCCTTCTGAAATTCTGAGAAATCCTTCTGAAACCTTGAGAAATCCTTCTGAAATTCTAAGAAATCCACCCGAAATCCTGTAATCTTCAAGATTTCAAACAGAATTTCAAAAATCTCGTACGCAATTTTTACGATTAACCACCCGCTCGATAAATCCACTCTTGTCATAACTGTTCACTAAAACCCATCAAAATGGCTGCCGATTTGTCTGTTTTCACTCGCAGTGAGCATGCGCACAACATTTAAACAACAACTACGACTTAAACATGACTTTATAAACGTGCTGAGAATTTATTAGATAAAATTACTTTTTGCTTGTCCGTGTTTTACGACTTGTTTTTTCCTGTTTTTCTGGGAATTTGTTTATTTAGTGAAATGTAGTTCGGGACTCGCAAGACCTTTATGACACTCTTTTTGAGAATGGAATGGAACTGAACAGGAAGGAGATGGATGGAATAAGCCAGCTCTTTGAGCATTCTTGTGTTGGCCAAGAAAAATTGCAAGGTTAGCGATTGGACCCCAATCGCCACTTTTATCCACAATCGGAAACTGGCTGCGTGCCCGGATTGGACTCCGATGACTACACATCTTTCTATAGCCAAATCCTTCGATTCCCTCTTTTGTCAGGCTTTTTTTCGAACCATCTTCTTCAACGTCAAAGATCAGGACCCGAATTAAAGTTGAATCATTTCTTTTTTTGTTTTCGGAGGTTATTTTAGACGTACAAAGACATTGGTTTGTGAATTTGTCAAAATTTTTGGGAATTTATGCCAAGCCTTAAAAATTATTATAAATGCATAAAAATTTATGTAGGTCCATGTAAATCTTTACAAGTCTATAAAAAATTTTACTATCTGTACAAATGCTCACAAATACATAAAAACAAAAATGCTTACCAAATACCCATAGCTATAAAGATTCTTGCAAAAACCTTTAGAATTATTAAAAATCAGTGATAAATCCTTAAAAATCAATGATAATCCTTAATAATCAATGAAAATCCTTAAATATCAATGAGAACCCTTAAAAATTAATGCGAATCCTTAAAAATTAATAAAGATTCTTAAAAATCAATGATAATTCTTAAAAATTAATGAAAATCTTTAAAACCAATGAAAATCCTTAAAACCAATGAAAATCGTGAAAATCAATGTAAATTCTTACAATGAAAATCAATGGAAATTTGTAAAATTCAATGAAAATCAATGGAAATTTGTAAAATTCAATGAAAATCAATGGA
>JAQFXT010002660.1:0-11340 GCA_034683725.1 Strigamia crassipes
AATAACTCTGAATACTTCGAAGTTAAGATTCTAAATCCAGACGATTCAGACGATGGTTCAGGCGAAGTATATAAACACATTTTCCTTTTTTTTACGAAATTTAATTTATTTTAAAATGCATTTAGGTTATGTTGCGAAGTCGAGCTATATTCATGGGTTACTTGAAGTTAGAGAAACTGACTAAAGAAACTATTGAAGAGAATAATTGGTTCCACACAGGAGACATTGGAAAAATTGACAAAGATGGTTTTCTATTTCTCACAGGACGCATTAAAGGTGATTGTATGAAAGAGCACGCGCTTTGTGAGAAAGGCAATTAATTTTCAAACATTTATTTCAGAATTGATAATTACCGCTGGTGGAGAAAATATTCCTCCAACATTCATCGAAAATCATGTCAAAAAACTGCTCCCAGTGCTCAGTAATTGCATGCTCATTGGCGACAAAAGAAAATACTTGACAATGTTGCTTACCCTAAACGTAAGAAAGATATATGTACAATATTTTTTTGTTCATTTGTGACTGGGGTGTTGCATTCAGATAACCCGAGGAATGGGTTAACTTGGTGCAGGATGCTCAAATAACTTAAATGTCATAGAAACAACTTTTTTTAAGTATTCTGCCTTTATTATGTTGTCTAGGGGAAGGAGCTTTCCCATGCCATTGTGCTGACACTGAACCCCTTTCCCCATAACAGCGGCGCACGGCACACGTTGTCAATAGACACATGTACTGTGAAGTCGATTACACTATATTGTTCCTTACCTCGACACTTACGTGTGAACCGTGTGATCGCTTATGGAGGTTGTGACGCTGGTGTACAGCGGTCCCTGGGCGTCACCATGGTGAACAGAGATGTTTTTCAGGCTGGCTTGGGTAGGGTTGTCCCAGCCATGGCTGCTGCTCACACTGAACCTTTCAGTTTGGGCTCCGAGGACTCACTCTTTCTCCCTGCACCATTCAGCCCCTTGTTGTCGGTAGACACATGCACTGTGAGGTCGGTAACACTACATTGTTCCTTACCTTGACACTGACATAATGACCATATGATCGCTCAGGAGGCTGTGACTCTGGTGTACAGCGGTCACTGGGCGTCACCATGGTGAACAGAGAGGTTGTCGAGGCTGGCTTAAGCAGGGGGCCGCCTCAGCCATGGTTGCTGCTTATACCGAACCTCTCAGTTTGGGCTGCAAGGACTCTCTCTTTCTCCCTGCACAATTCAGCTCCTCGTTTCCCTCTTAGAGCGCATTCCAACTGTGGGGCCATTGGTCAGTGTGGTCAGAGACTGATGGCATGCCTAGGCATGCCAGATGGTCACACATGCAATTTTTTTTAAGACTGAAGTAAATCCAAGGACAATGGAACCTATCGACAAACTAAATGTGACTGCCATCAAGTGGTGCGAATCCGTGGGTAGTTCAGCTAAACGAGTTTCAGACATTTTGGAGACCAAAGATCCAAAAGTGATGGATGCAATCCAAAAAGGAATTGATGAATACAATGAAATATTTGCAATATCTAGGGCTCAAAAGATTCAGAAATGGACAATTTTGCCACAGAATTTTTGCATTCACAACGGCACTCTAGGTAAGCAGAATATTGAGTTATTTTAATGAAAACAATTGACTCAAATAAATTAACATTTTTAGGTCCCACTGCAAAACTGAAACGTCCAATTGTTGTCAGCATGTTTGCTGATGCCATAGAAGCTATGTATTCTTCATAAAATCAACTGCTGGAAATTTCCTGGTTGTACGCAGGCCCCCGTTAGATTGCGGGCCTATAACGGCCAGAGATTTTACGATATTTTTATTTTGAAAATTTTAAATTTTGTCACTTATTTGACTACTCAAGATTACTAAATACTAACATAAATAAGTTCTCAACATTAAAGCACAATTTAAAAACAGCAAAAGTTTTTTGTTTTCAAATATATTTTACAGTCTGGTTTGGGGTAACTGCCAAAATAAATTCTCAAGCGATTGTAGTGTGTATTTTCTGTTATTATTGGCAACACACATTTCACATTGGTCTATTGGTAAAGACACACAAGTAAAAATTCTGAACCAAAGCATTTTGCCTGGATAAAACGACAAAACAAAAAAATTTAACTCCAAATCAATCGAATGCATATTCATAGGATACAACCTTAATTCAAAAGAAAATGTGAAAATAATTTGGAATATTACATTTGTATACACAATATAAGACATCTCTATGGTAGGTGGTGAGGTTCCAACACATTGTGACGATCTCGTTTCGTCAAAGGACGTAAAAGTTGCCACCAGAGCGCGCTTTTTGTATAAAAGGCGTGAGATTTAAGTTTCAAATGAAACTTGCGCGCAAAATAGGTTTCTGCTGTGTTCATTGGGAAAGTACAGTTTTGGTGAGGAAGAAACGCACACGGATCCACATGCAAATTAGGCAGCAATTCAACTGCCTTAACTTTATTCTCACTAGGTGACGCTGGTATCACAGCGTCACTAATTATCATATAACATGTAAATAAGGGGATTGGAGTGGACACTCCAAGTATCCCTTTATTATGAGCGCAAGGTAATAATGTAAACAAATGAACGTACAATGAACAATAAAAAAAATTAAAATTTTACTGAAGAACTGTTTCTTGTCCAATATATAACACTTCACTCAAAACCATAATACTGAGGCGGTCGCTTCGCTCTCTGCGGTCGCAAACCAGCAGTGGCGTCCGATCAAACAGTTGCCGATGAGGGGCCTGCCCGAGAGGGTGGTGACGCCGTTGCCCTCAGCGGGGCAATGACTGGCATTTGCGCTGGATCTGCTTGCGTTACTGGACGCTGGATTGCGGGCGCGACTGCTGTTGCCGGAATTGGAGCTTCGGTCGGAGTGTTACCGGTAGGTGTAGCTGGTGATTGCCACAAGAACTCGTTTCCCTCCTCCATTGAGAGCGGCAATCCGATGGTTGATCTAAAACGCATTTGGTCTGTGTGGCGCGACCAGATAACGCCGTTGGGAACTTCCACTTCGTACGTGGTTGAGGAAACTTTACGCGTGACCAGAGCAGGTACCCATTTGTCTCGACTGCGATAATTGCAAACGTACACTGCCTGTCCTTCGGCAAAAGCGCGCACGACATCCATTGGAGAGGCGTCGATCAGCAATCGTGGATTCAGTAGATGGAGGCGCGAGCGAAAACGTCGGCTCAAAAATAATTCCGCAGGGGTTTTCTTGGTGGTGATGTGGGGCGAGGAGGGGTAGGCGAGCAGAAAACGATTGACTGCGTCGTGCAGGGACAGCTTCATCTGCACAAATTTGTCAACTTGCTGCTTGAACGTTTTCACGAATCCTTTCACCGCCCCATTAGTTGCAGGATGAGAGGGGAGAGAAAACGTGTGTCGGACGCTGTTTTTCTTCAAAAATTGCGTAAACTTGGACGCCATGAACTGCGGACCGTTGTCCGAGTGCACGTGGATGGGTAACCCATGTTGGGTAAACCAATCGTCTAACACTGCCATGGTGGCCTCCACAGTTGTCGAACCCATGGCGCGCGCCTCACTACTTGGACTTGGCATCGACTGCCAGAAGAAACGTCTTGCCGCCCTGCAAAATTGATGTGTAATTGTCCCCAAACTTCCTCCGGGACTGGCCATCGCACCGAAGTAGTGCAAGCCAGCGCAGGCTGCGCTCGCTGACACGCAACACACGTGCGTACGGTGCGTTCGACATCGACGTCCATCGCTGGCCACACACACTGTGGCACGAGCCAGGGACTTTGTGCGAACAATCCTGAAATGCCCGGAATGCAGTTCTATCAACACGACCGGGCGTAAGCTCGCCGGCACGACAAGTCTGTTGGCTAAAAACAAGAATTCTTTAAAACTGGACAGCGCCTTGCGGTTCTTGTAAAATGGGGCCATATCGGGTGTTCGAGAACCCCAACCGTCGCGGATGCATCGTGCGACGGCCCCGCAATTGCTCGTCCTGGCGATATGCTGTCGCAAAAGCAACCGGTGATATTGGGAAATCTGCAATTTGTGAGAGAAAAATATTGTTAGTTCCAAAGTCGGTGCCGCCTTTCGAATCGATGATCAGCTGCGGATTGCGTGACAATGCATCCGCTACTTCATTGTTTTTTGCCGGCACATGCATGATTTCAAAGTCATATGCGGACAAAAAAATTGCCCACCGATGCAGGCAAGCCGCCACCACCTGATTACATCCTTTTTTCTCGCCGAATATGGCCACTAGCGGTTTATGGTCAGTCCTGAGGTGAAACTTGCGTCCAAACACGTAATGATGGAATTTCCAAATTCCGTATATAATTGCAAACTCTCCCCTCTCGATCTGGGCATAATTGCTTTGGGCCGGTGACAACAGAGAGCTGCCGAATGCAATTGGCAAGTGCTTGCCATCCGTATCCACGTGTGATAACACGGTGCCGACGCCCACTGGCGAAGCGTCGACGGTTAGATAAACTTCCTTCGTCTGGTCAAAATGCACAAGTGTAGACTCCGTAGAAACTGATTTCTTCGCTGCTAGCCATGCTGCCTCGTGCTCGCGGCCCCACGACCACTCGACATCGTCCTTGGTCAAATTGTATAAGGGCGCTAGAAGTGAAGATAAATTTGGGATGAATTTGCCGTAATAATTTACTAACCCCAAAAAGAATTTAAGAGACGTGACGTCGACTGGTCGAGTGCCGTTTTGCAGTGGAGCCAGCTTGGATTCCAGAGGACGAATTCCTAACTTCAAAATGTGCAGGCCTAAGAACTCGATCGATGGCTTCATGAATTTGCACTTGTGACGACTAAGCGTCATTCCAGCGTCGTTAAAGGCGGTTAGAAGGCGATCGAGATTGAACAGATGCTTCTCGTCAGTCTTTCCGGTCACGGCACTATCGTCTATGTAGGGCTGCGAATTGCCCACACCAGCGGTGAGCTAGTCCATCGTCCGCTGAAATATTGCCAAAGCTGTAGATATGCCGTAAAAGAGTCGATTAACCTTGAAAAGTCCAATGTAAGTGTTCAAGGTGCACAAGTTTTTGCTTTCTTCATCGAGCTCTAATTGATTATACGCATTGTTACAGTCTAACGTGGAAAAGGAGTTACCCCCGACGAGCTTTGCGGTGACGTCGACGAACAGGGGCAGCGGATAGGTGTTAGGTAGCATCGCCTTGTTGACCGTGCGGTTGTAACAACCGGCCAACTTGATACTGCCATCTGATTTAACCACGTGCATAATAGGCGTGGCCCACGCAGACTGCGCCACTGGGGTAATAATTCCCAACGCAACCAAACGAGCTAATTCTTCTTCTACGCGTGGCTTCATCGCCAGGGGAACAGGATATGCTTTGAAATAGAGTGGTGACACGTTTTTATTCACGGCAATGTGTACAGTAGAAATCGAATAACGCCCAACTTCGTCACGAAACACATTGTTATGTTTTTGCAACAGTGCCTGCAGAGCCGGGGACCCAGTCGCCACCGAAGGTGACTTCCGAACCACGCTAGTTGAAGTGTGAACCGGTGCGGGCTGCACGGCAGGAGCTTTGAAACGACGCGCCAGTGCGGGCTGAACGGCGGAAACTTCAGGCTGCCGAGCCAGTGCGGGCTGCACGGCAGAAGTGTCGAATCGACGCGTCGGTGCGGGCTGCACAACGCGAACTTCGGGCTGACGCACCGGTGCGGGCTGCACGGTGGAAACTTTGGGCTGCCGAGCCAGTGCGGGCTGCACGACAGGCACGTCTAACAATTCGTCCAGTTGAGCTGCGTGAATCACAGCTCCCAAAAGCTCACCAGCTTTGGACAGCAGGCCGAACGCCTGCAGCCAATCTCGGCCAAGCAGTGGCACTGCCCCGTCAGTCGCGACGCACAAGGACAGTCTGTACCCTTTGCGCGCGTGTAAAACCGGAACTTCGCAAACGCCCTCCATCGGGAGTCTGTGCCCATCATACGAAGTCATATGAATGAATGCAACGGGAATTCTCTAAAAAATTGTAAGTAAGTGGATTTGTTAATTATTGTCGCTCCCGCTCCCGTGTCCACCTCCATCCAGAGTGCCGTTGCACCAATCTGGATTTCCGTAATGAGCGGTTTTACGCGCTCAATCGTGGTGGAGTGGATGACAATGTGATTATTATAATAGGACAACTCTTCCTCCTCCGCGTCCACGGCATGGTGTGGCGCCGAACGCGTACCTGCTGCTGACAAGCAAGCAGGCTTTATGTGTCCGTCCTTGCCGCAACCGTTGCAGCGGGCATTACGGTGACGACAGTCGTTTCGCCGGTGGCCAGTAGAACCGCAGAACAAACATTTCCGCAGGCCAGATGGAGTGCTGCGTGAATCAGCCAAGCTGCCGACATCCTCCAAACTCTGTGCCCCTTCACGGGTCGTTTCCGATTATTCGAAGCGCGTTGCTCGACTTTATGCGTTGCAGACGTCCTGGGCTCCGGGTGAAACCCAGCGACGCCCTTCATAGTGAGCTCCATCGTGATGGCCGCCTGCACCACCTTTGTGTGGTCCACTTCTCCTTGCGTGATCAAAAAACGTTGGATTGGCTCGGACAACAAGCCGGACACAAAACGATCACACAAGTGAATAGGCAAACCTTCGCCATATTCACAGTTCTTGGTCAGTTTGGTGAGGGCCAGCGCGTACTCGGCCATCGACTTGGTCGACAATTGCACCCGCTGCTGGAACTTGACACGTTCCGTTAGCAGCAGTGGCTTCGGATTGGAAAAAGCTTTTAACAGACCAGTGAGTTCGTCGAAGGTCTTCTCCGTTGGGTCGTTCGGGAGACACAGGTCTGCGAGACGCTCGTAGGTGTCCCCTCCCATGCTGGAAATCAGCACGGCAACCATTTGTTTGTCATCAACGATATTTGCGCATAATAGAAAACTGCACATCCGAGCGACATAGTGGGCCCAGTTATGAGACGGATTAAATTCAGTAAACAATCCCGGCGGTGCAGCCATATTCGACGCTGATTGCTGATGCTAGTAGTCGAATCACGGTCACTCGCGGAGAAAAACAAAAATTTAAATTTGGGCCTAACACGCGGTGCGCGCGGTCAAAAAGTCCGAAAATCGCCAAAAAACACTCGCAAAGTTCATAAATTTCGCACAAAAGTTATTAATTATGTTCGCAGGATCGAATCATCATCATCTCTCGTCGCCAGTTTGCTGTGTTCATTGGGAAAGTACAGTTTTAATGAGGAAGAAACGCACACGGATCCACATGCAAATTAGGCAGCAATTCAACTGCCTTAACTTTATTCTCACTAAATGACGCTGGTATCACAGCGTCACTAATTATCA
Organism: Strigamia crassipes; assembly: GCA_034683725.1. Classification (NCBI taxonomy): domain Eukaryota; kingdom Metazoa; phylum Arthropoda; class Chilopoda; order Geophilomorpha; family Linotaeniidae; genus Strigamia; species Strigamia crassipes. The sequence continues at coordinate 7,298 of JAQFXT010002660.1, forward strand.
TATAACATGTAAATAAGGGGATTGGAGTGGACACTCCAGTTTCTAAGTATTTTTAAAAAAAAGTAAAGTAAGGTTTACTCTTCTTTCAAGAATAGTAAACAAATCTATAAGAATATAAACAATATAAACTGTATATAAATAAGTACAAGTGAAATAAGAAAGTTAAGTAATTCTCGGATGACAATAAGTAAACATCGTAGTATTTATTCATTGACCACCAAACAATGCGCGCAGATAATTATGCGCAAAACAGATTAATAAATTTCGTCATATAACGTTATCAAAAGGGGGACTTAAGACGTCACCTGACCCCTCTTAACCCCCGTACTTCCGAATCAAGAGTACCCCTAATTTTCCCCTCCCCCCCCCCCCGGTCATTGGAGGAATTCCCCCTAGAATTGATACTATTGGGAGATTGAATAATTTCCAACTAATGTACTAACTAGTATAAAAGGGCTGTTTCATCCGAAAATAGTTGCTTGCTTGCTTACCTTGGACTGATAACTTACACTTATTATGTCTTTTCAAACTACGATCGCTTCTAGCGGCGGTATGTGTTCTGCACTGCTGTCGTCTGTGAGACGCATGTACCACTGTGCTGTGACGAAAGCATCTAAAACGTCGAAGGCAAAGTGACTGAGCTTTTTAGATTGTAAGCCAGAACCCCTTTGTCAAAAGTTATCAATGAGAAGGTTAAAGCAGACAAGAATGCCAAAAGTGGACAGTAATTGAGACAGGACCTCTTTCCCCAAGGCGCTTCGACGTGCTAAGCTCCCACACCAACTAATCATTTGTCACCAGATTTCACAAGTAAGTGTTTAGTAAATCTAAATAGATTTACATCCGGATCGAAGTTGTATTTAATTCGTAACAGAATTAAATGATATAACTGAAGAAACCACTAGATTTAGATAAATCTAGATAGTTTGATAATATATTGAACTCAGGATCCATCTAGATCCAAATACAATGTCCGAAATTGGACATTATGTAAATCCGAATTGATTTACTTAAGATTCGGCGGCGAATCAATTTAAATAGATTGGATTCGCCTGAATTCCTAAAATTCCCTTACCATACGGTAAAGGTATTGTGATGATGCAGAAAAGTCAACCGAATACCTCCGGATTGCAAAGATTCAAGATGGTAGCCCGACATGGAAACAATGGAACCACGTGGACCCCCGAAAATGGCCAAATAACCAGCCCGGTTACGACAGATGCCCGAGGCAAACACTGATGCGATCTCCAGCTGATGCAATAAGTTTTTCGTTGTATTGTATTGTTATTTAGTATAGTTTAATTGTAAGGAACTTCAAGCTCCAAATCTTGTTAGAATTAGTCTTAGTGGAAGTTTTAGCCATTTGTCGGCATAGTAATTGTTTAACTTGTTTGTATAGTAATTGCCGAAGATAATTCACAATGGAATTAATCCCCGTAAGTCTAATAAAAGTGTGGCTATTTAATTATTTCAATCTCTCTTGTGCAAGCCCGATATCTTAGCTTTTGGTCAGTAAATTGTCTAGTTGAGGTTTTGGTCTTGTGAACAAAGCCCCCTGTATTGATACAATATCCGAAATATCTTCCTCAGGTCGACATCGTCACAACATTACATAAATTATGTAGATAACAAACAAAAACGTACGGAAGTCTACCTGGAAGAACCGTGTGTAAGAGCTTGCATCAGACATTATTGGATATGATGTGCGCTTTACAGATAAAATATTATAAGTGACTACAGACGTCCTGACAATACCAGGTGAGTCAAAAGTCTGGTTTCATGGAAATAATTTGAATAAGGTTAATAGACCAATTCTGACATTTTGAGATAGTAGCAAGTTAGGTGTGCTCTTGGCAATAAATTTAATTTCAATGACTTTGAAAAGATTTTCCAAAGGCATTTCATTTTTATTTCAGAGACTGTCAGAGTTAGAGCAAAATTTCCAATTACAAAGTTGTAGAGCACAATTTAATCAGTACAAAACACAAAAACTTTATTCCAAAGTAAGAAAAATCACATAAGAAATGCAATATCTTGATTCAAATATTACAGTAAAATGTCATTTTTGGTTAGGTTGAAAGAATGTTTTTGGTAAAAATCAATTTAAAACAATCAAAAGTAAAAACAAAGCAATTAATCAAATCAAATTGTTTCAAAGTCATTGAAATTAGGTTTATTTTAAGTGCACATTTGAATTTCTACTATTTCAAAATCTGAGAATTGTCCCGTTAATCCTATTCAAATTGTTTCCATGGAACCAGATTTTTTACTCACCCGGTATATTGCTACGTGTACATGGAGATGAGATCATGCACATCCAAATATCAGATAAATTAGAATAAAGAAATACTCAAAATTTAAGAAAATAAAGCTCAGCTTAATATTTTACTTTTTGGCAATTTAAATAAGCTAAACACTTCAAACACTGACATATATCAAATATAAGTACAATAGAACGTGGGAAGAAACAGAGCAACCAAGGAATCACAAAACTATCAGAAGCTAGTGTTGCTATGAACGTGAACTAATAGTTCACGTTTGTGAACGTCGTTCATTTGTTCACGAACGAAGTTCGTGAACGCGTTTACTTTTTGAAGATGAACGCAAAAACAAACTAAGTTTGCTACAGAAAAATAATGTGAACAAAGTTCACGTTCTTTTTCGCTATATATGTTTTTGCTCTACCAAAAAAAAAACATGGATCCAAATATGGGATTGAGGATTGATCAACCAAAATAACTAATAAATTTGAAATAAAAAAAAATTAATAAACTATTGAAAATTGAATTGTCTATTGTTTATTAATTTATTTTTATTTCAAATTTATTTATTAGTTATTTTGGTTGATCAATCCTCAATCCCATCTTTAAATCCGTGTTAATTTAAAATATGTAATGGTTTTAATGCTTTTTTGTGCAAAAAAATTCATATTTTGAAATAAAAATGCAAGAAATAAAAATTTGGCCATTTTAAAAAATGAACGTGAACGTGAACGTGAACGTTCATGAACTTGAACGTAGTTCAGGTTTGAAAAAATTGAACTGAACATAATTTTGAACGCGTTCAAATGGCTGTGAACGTGAATGTGAACGCGTTCACAATTTAGTGAACGAGTTGCAATACTGTCAGAAGCCAATGGATGCGTCACACCAAACACAAATCGGACGACACAATCAACAAGCGGAACGCCCGATTGCTTGCCAAAGGCTTCTGCAAACAACCTGGGACCGACTACAATGAAACGTTTGCTTCTATGGCTCGCGTAAATTCCATCACGATGATTATGGTTTTTGCAGTAGAACACAATTTAGTTGTGCACCAGATGGACATCATCACCGCCTACATAAATGGCAAACTTCATGAGAAATCTACATGGAGAAACCAGAATCATTCGAAGACGTTACTGGAACCCAGAGCTGCATTGTGCTAAGACTTAAATGATCCATTTATGGACTTAAGCAATCGGATCACCAATGAAGCTTAATCAAAAACTAAAAAGTACAGTTTCCAGCCATTGAAGGCGAATTTGTGCATATACATAAAAAAGGGCGACAATGAAATAATAATTATTGTGATTTACGTAGATGACCTCATCATCGCATCAAACAACCCAAAGGCAATAAAAAAGCTGAAAAAATCGTTGCAAAGTGAATTTGAAATGAAGGACCTTGAGAACTCGGTTCGTTTTTTCGACGTCGTTATTTCGACAATCATATTTTCGACGCCATTATTGCGACAGGGTCATGTTTTCGACAAAATTTTCGAAAAAAAGACTTTTTTCTTTAAAAAATTCGAAAATATGACCATCGAAAATACAACCATTTTTTTTCTTTTTTTTGAACAAAATACAACAATCATTATTTTGACAGTCACTTTTTCTTGTCACTATTTTATCTGAAAAGCGCAAGAAAATGGCCAAATTAAAGTTGATAAAGCAGATAATCAAGAACACAATGTTTAATTTCACATATTGTTACGCGTCCAGACCGCACCGTGTGCCGGTGGGCCTGAAATAGCGTATTTCTATCCATTTGATTCATTAT
>JAQFXT010002661.1:0-11340 GCA_034683725.1 Strigamia crassipes
TTTTAAGTTTTCTAAGATGTCTTACTTTTGTTTTACTTAAATAAATGACTGAACCATGCACATTTTGGGGTTATTTTTGTTTTACACGATTTTACTTAGCAGAATCCAAGACTTCAATTTACACGGTTTTGTGCAGAACCTATCTTCCGTGTAAATCGGGGAATAGGTGTACACAGTTTAGGCTAGCCCAAACTTTCTGGTGCGAACAGGATATAACAAGCTCCAAGCTTTCAAAATTTCGCTATGTTTTTCATTGTTTTCACAATTTTTTGAAAGTTTTTGAAACATCGATGCGGGTATTGGTATCGACGATATTGAAAAATATGAAAATTGGTCAAAGTCTACTTCAAACAACACAAAATACAATTCCAACCGCATGGAATAATAAAAATCCTTGGTTTTGATTGCGTAGCTTTACACTAAGGAATTATTATTGAATGGCCATCACTTGTTGGTCACTCAACTCCAATAGACAATTGTCTGGTTAGAAGATGGTTTTTCGGATCCCTCCACTACCTCACCTCACCTCACCCTTTTACATCTTGAGCCTCTTTCAATCAGTTTGAAAGAAAACCTGTTTGAGAAGCAAGAGAAGCCTCATTACCACTTTCATATCTCCAAATACTCCCCCCTTTTGCTTAATACCAAAATCATTCCCCGTCACTAAGGAAGAGTCATCAAAGTAAAATATTGCCTACTAAATAGTGTTCACAAGCACACTCTAGTCACTGCATAAAAACGAATGTAGTAAAAAGGGGGCTATAGTGGGGATAAGTCCCTCGCGAGGTTGTAAGTTAGCTCGAGAGAAATGAGAGAAAGAAAAGAAAAAAAAGGGTCACGTGATACAGTAGCTTTGACCTTTCTTGCCTTATCTCTCAGCTACACCTATTTCCATCCCCACCAAATAGTCTATGGACTTCCAGTTTAGCTGATTTAGGTGTTTAAATTTGAAAATAAATAAGCAAAATAGCAGTAACTTTCCCTATGTAGTTCAAAAATACATTGCAATTTATCGTGAAATGTATAGCATTTCGTAGAAATGCATTTTGTAATACATTTTTGCATGCTATTGGTTTTTAAATGGCAATATATCTTGTAAAATGTATTATGAAATGTATTCCACAATACTAAAATGTATTTTAAAATACTACAGTTTTATAATTACAAATGCACAGTGTTGCATACTGTTATCGTAACTGTAACTGTAATGCATCACACAATGCTGCCAGCATAACGTTCGGTAATTAGTTACTTATTTAGCAGTAACGAACCGTTACCTTGCATCATAATAAAAACACATAATTTTTGGACGTTTTTGATCATAAACGATCAATTTCTGGATGTTTTTGGCCAAAAACATACAATTTTGAAACTTTTTTGACCAAAAACAAATATTTTCTGAACTTTTTTGACCAAAAACGATTAATTTCTAGACTTTTTTCAGCCAAAAACGACCAATTTCTAGACATTTTTGGGCAAAAACAAACACTTTCTGGATGTTGTTAGCCAAAAACAAACCATTTCTGGACATTTTTGGCCAAAAGTAAACACTTTCCAGACGTTTTTAACCCTAAACGAAAAATTTTGAAACTTTTTTTGGCCAAAAACAAACAATTTTTAATAATTCACACAACGTAACGGTAACAAAAATGTAACGATAACGTAACGATAACGGTAACAATAACGAATTGTAACTAGTTACTATTTTGGCTAAATAACTGTAACAATGACTAGTTACCAAATTGCAGTAACGCATGCAACCCTGCAAATGCATTACCAAAATACATTTTTTTCAACTGCATTATGTATGTAATGCATTATTTAATGCACAAACAATATATTTAAAATCTGCAAAAAGGTGTACAATTTGGAATGCAACAATATATTTTAAAATGTAATTTTGAACCGTGTAAATCAATACATTAGCCATAAACAGTTTTGATTTTCTTGGACAATTTAATATTTGAAACAATTGTATAATCATTCATTAAATTGCTATAATTACTTAGATCCAATTAACTGTTACTGCCCTCTATTTTTCTACCTAAATGATTTTCAATAAATATAATTTTAGAAAAAAAAAAACATTCCATGTTTTATCAATAACCAATTTACCAAATCATCTTAATAATTACTTTTAACAATCCACACTAAACAACAGCCAATTCCAACAAAGCCATTTAAAAATCAACAAAACAATGACAAAACTAAATCAAACAATTGACAATTCCCAAACCAATTGTTGCCATCACTGCACACAAACCTCATTACTCACATCCCACCATCTAATATTCTAATTTCCACAAACAACTTGAAAAATATCCTCCACACAGCAAACAAACAAACACTAATAAGCACAGTGACACACTCTCAAGGCCCAGAAAACTGGAACCTTCACACAACTTGACAAAGTATATTTTTAGACAACGAGTCTGACATCAACATAAGAGTTAAGCTTTGTGTATTACAAGACAGGACAAAAACCTCTTCAAGAGAGAGAGAGAGAGAGAGAGAGAAGGAGGGCTGGGAAGGGTGGAGGGTGTAGATCCTACGGTGTCACGGAATAATATTATTGTATCCCAAATCTTTGGGCGTGAAGAAAGAAAAAAAAAGGGGAGAACAAAATGTCAAAGCCGTGTAACTCCAAAACCCGCCAGAAATAAAAGGGCAGAAAGAGGCGTGCTACAACTCGCACATAAAACCCCTATAAAGACACAATGATATGGAAATCACTGTGATGAGCTGTCATATCCCCCCCAACCTCCCACTCCATTCCTCTCCCATCAACGCCACACCACGTGTAATTAGCCTCGACTTGTTGCTACGATTTCAGGCAGAAGTGACTTGGCCTTGCCCGCCTAGCCTTGTGCCTTCATCCTCGTTTCCCCCCCTTACTATGGGTGCCACTCCCACACACACACACACCCGAGTCAAACCACCGACTGCCCCGGGCTTCTAGACTTGTGGGTAAACGTGGCTAGAAGAGAGGGCGGAACCCAATTGGTACAATTCATCCCTCTTCTTCCGTAAAGGAATGCAGTCTACTGGTCACTCTATGCCCCGCTGACCATACGCTCCATTTCCAGTTTCGAACAAAATGTCCCCCTGTCTAGACGAAATTGCACACATCCAACGGGAGAATAAACACGAATATTTGTGCGGAAAATATTTACACTTGACAATAAGTCCTCCAATTACAGCCCGGGCGCTTATTTGGGTGCTCGCGCAGCAAGTAATAAATGCGTTTCCGCTATATCGTAGTATTATTCTCCCTACCAAAAAAAGCGATCGTTTTGAAATTATTGTGCGATCATTTTTAGACAGTTTAATCACATGAATATCGCAATATAATCATTTCTCCTTATTTGATTACATAAGACAGAAAATTTTGGTGATTCTAAAACGATTTAATCACAAGCTAGCCACTTTATGGACTTTTATGACTAAATTAAAAATTATAATTAAATTATGATGAAAGATGAGCTTTAAAATGACCAAAAAATAACTAAATATTTTTGTTTGAGGAAATGCGTTATAATTAAAGTCTACTGTATTTTAATTTATACATTTTAAAAACAATTACAGTTGAACGTCGTTATAACGAACCGCGATATAACAAATTTTTGTTATAACGAAATTTTTTAGGTGACTTAGTTGGTTTCTCATAGAACATCATGTTAAAAATTTTTGATATAACGAATTTTAATATTACGAATTATTCGTTATAAAGAACAAGTTTTTAAGAACTTTTTAAGCCCTTTTTATAACGAATTTTGAAAATTAATCACTTGTTTACATTGCTGTGCCAGAAAATTTCATTTTTAAAATTGATGAAAATGAACATTGTATTTTAAAAAAATACTCTAAAAAGTTAAATTTAAACAAAAATCACCATGTGTATAAATAAATAATGTTTTTCATGATAAACATGAATTTGTAGTTTTGTACTGTAATTTCTAACGAGATTCGACTGTACAATTATAATTTAAATGGGTGTGGAGTTTTAATTGTTTTCATTGCAACGCATCCCACTTTTTATTTAATTTATTTATTAATTTAAAATTTTTTTTTTAACTTTAATCAACGGGTCTCAGAAAGTGAAAAAAAAAATCAATTTCAATTTAAATGCCATTTGAGTTGGTTTTGCCCTCGCATTTACAGGTTATCTTAATATTTGATTTGTTATTTAAAGACGATGGGGTAAAAAATGATCAGTAGGTACAATCAAGGTCAAACAGAAGAAATAATAATTTATGAATTACTAGTCACTTGTTATTATACTGCAATAAAAAAAAAAAATTAATTTCAATTCGATTGCCACTGATATTACTATAAGCACCGGTCATCCCGTAGCAAAAGTAATTATCTGATGTATAATGGAGAGCAATAGATCTCTGCTTCTTGTTTACCCTATAATTAACTCTCAAAATAATGTCCTAAGTGATTAAAACAATAAGACAAAAAGTATGATATACTTTTATTAATAAATCTCATTCGTGGCTGCGATTTGTTCTGGTTTCTTTCACCTTAAGCTTCGAGTGTTTAGCACAATTAATCAGTTGATCAACACGTGCTGGATATTAAAATATGTAATAAGAGAATGGGTTTTACAAAACATGCTAAGTTTCCACATTCTGCAATATCTGTCTCTAGTAAAATCGAGTGTAGAACTCAATTACAGCCCAACCTCGGTGCAGCAAGCATGATTAAAGCGAAAACCCGCTTTGATGCAACGTTTCTGTTTTTGCCGTTTTTACTATAGCTGCATTCAAAATGTCAGTTTAAATTGCAGCTAAACATGTTTTGTTGTTTAAATGTCGTGCACATGCCCACTGTGACTCCCTTACAAAAAAGTAATCATTTTTTGGTCATTTTTAAGCTCACCTTTCATCATAATTTAATCATAATTTTTAATTTAGTCCTAAAAGTCCATAAAGTGACTTACTTATGATCAAATAGTTTTAGAAACACCAAAATTTTCTTGTCTGATGTTCATATGATTAAACTGTCCAAAAATAATCGCACAAAAATCTCAAAACGATCTACTTTTTTAGTATGGGTGAAAGCAGACTAACTGCGTAATTTTGGTTTTTACAAACATATTCAAAATGGCTGCCACCGCAAGTCAGATCGAGAAGTCGGTCCGTTTTATCAAATAACGGTTTATCGAATCTTTAAAAAATCTTCAAAAAACTCAAAACACTAAAAAATAATAATAATAAACGTGGAAACAAGACAGAACATTGTGGTTTTTATCAAGAACATCATGGAGATGTTTTTCAGTCAAATTTTTTTTGGGGTTTTCGATCAAATGACCTAAAAATTACGAAATTCGATAAAACGTCATTCGATCAAATGTCCCGACCCAATCGGCCATGATCCAAAGTTCTCTTGATATCTATTCGACTTTTCCATTAACTCTAATTCTGTTAAGTCCAAACTGACTGAAGCTTTTCACTCTTGGCTTTTCACATTGAATTTAATTAGATCTGTCAAATTATTTTTCACATACCTTTAGACAAACACTTTCCTAACTCATTTTTATCCACATCTAACCTGGAGCAAAGATGAGACCAGAGGCCTTTATATTAGACTTACCTGTTAAGAAGGCGTGTTCTTAGCACCAACAATTACAGCTGCCTATAATTGGATATAAATACTTCAACATCAGAAACTTCCAAGACTTGCGCTAATTGCAATTCTAAGAAACAAAAACAAGAAGAAAAAAATAAAACACTTTTTTTTTTATAATTTTTGCTCCAGAACAACAACATCAGATGTCATTTACACATCAAATCCTCAACAAAAAAACCGTCAAAAACAAAAGCATATAAAACCAGCTAATCGTCCCTCCATCACGTGTCAATTATAATGATAAAATATTCTGACAGTTGCAACTTGGAACGAAAAAAAACTGAATTGATAATTAAAACTCGTCCACGACCCAACTTATCTTAATTGTTTTCAGCCATTTTTTACTATCGATATATTTTTTTTTTGGGTTATTCATTCCCATACAAATAAGTCATAACAAAATTAATGACAACAGTTTGGAATTCAATTTCACGAGGTAGCAACAACGACCGCTGTCACTTTTTACGTATATAAATCTTCCACCTTTTCCTTCCCCATCTTCTATCATTGCACACACTAACAACTCATTATGTGGACAGCTATACAGTTCATCAAAGACAAAACTCGAGATTAGCCATAGATCTTCGTGTCAGCAAAAGTCTGCTTCATTAGCAGATCGTGGCTTTTAATCAAAACGACAACTCGTACTTATGGCCATTGGTATCAAAGTGACGACCAGTTTTTTACTTTCCTTCAAAATGTTTCCATGGAGGCAGTTAAACAGGCATTTAGTCACACTTGTCATAATTCAATTGCGGACTTGAATTGTGGAAAAATGCGGGTTTAGTGTATAGGACTTTTGTTGAGGATGAAAGTCTTTATTTCTACTTCCTGCCTGGCGTGCTGGGTTGGGTGATGCCGTGATGCCATTCATTTCAGTTGTATTATGTCGACAATGATTCAGCAATTACGGCGGATGGAAATTTTCCAGTCGTTGAATGGACTACCTGCTACTATATTTGAATTTATTTCAATTCCCAATACAATAAAACATTGTTAAAAAATATATCAAAGAAAAAAATTAAACGAAACCCAGCCGTTATATCATAAAGAACTACACTAAATACAATAAATTTAAGACTACTGAAATCTGAGTCACGAAAAATTGGAAAAACAAAAATAAAATTTCCTCTAAAACTACATGAAAAAATGAATAAAATAAATAAAATGTATATTTTAAAGTTTTAAAAATCTGGATTTTTAACATTTTGTCAACATGCTACATTTAAATAAGACTATGCTCGGCACGCACCAATAATTCGAAAACCCCGCAAACTGGACTCATCTGATGCCCCAGTGTTGAGCTTAGTGTACATATCAAACACTCCTCTACAACCCCATAGTCATAACCCCCAATAATTCCCCAAACACCATTCGGGGTAAAGTAATAACACATGAAGAGATGACAAGAGGGTTTCTCCCCAGCTGTTGATTAATTGAATGATAGAACCTTTCAATTAACCCTCGTCTGTTGGCTGACCAGATGTGGTAGAGGGAGACACACTTGGACAGTGATGGCATCAGCACGTGCTACTCATACACGTGGCTCTTATAAAGCAAATCATGCATTGCATCAGTGGCGTGCTTAGCATGGCTACTGTCTATGCATGTTTCCTGCAAGGTGTCTCTTTATATTTGACATTCTGCCTCTGCGACAATGGGCAAATAGCAGGAAGCCGTTTGGAATCGGTTGATGAACAAATGGATGGAGGATATGTGGTAATAGATTTTCTATGGAGCTACACAAAAGTGGGATAATTAAAAACATAATGGCAATTCAATGATCCTATGTTTATAGCTTGATACTTAATAACTCTTAATTATTGGGTAAAGCGTATAAAGTAATTGATTTAGATCTGACAATGATAAAAAAAAATAGATCTGAGCATCGGGTCAATGATCTTGGAGTAAAAACACATATTGTAAAGTGTTGTAATCCCATTCAAAATTATCTCATCCAGAATTTTTCAGTCCTGAGATGGAATTTGCAAAACGACGTTGCAAATGTGCAATCTAAACAATTTTGCAATTTTGTGTTTGTCATGCGATATCTGTTACACCAATCACATTCGTAAATACTATAAAATACAAAGCGAAATTACAAAATCCCAAAATTGTCTACAAGGCAGGTTTTGTAATGTTGACAAGTGATTTCGAGGCTTGTCAAACTCAAAAACAAAATGGAAATGGTCAAGCTCGACCTAAGTGGCCAACTTGAATTATCATCAATACACCGGAGCATACATGATCACATAACAAATAGAAAACTCACTCTGGTAAACCTGTGTACAACTTGTGAGTATTAAAACACTGCTAACTGTACTTTATTTAAAAAAAATTCGATTTATCACATTAATTACACAGCACTCGTTTATTTGCATCTCATTTTCAATTGGCGAAAAATAATGAAAACACAAGTCTAAAACACTTTATTGCGTTTGTGTGCGTGCAGACAGAAATTTTTCTATTTTAATTTTGGTATCAAGACACCGAGCTTACACTAGATATATAAATTGTGGTAACAGAAATTCTAAATTATCTTCTCCAATCTTATAATGTTGACAACACACACCATCTCACGCAATCCATAGAGGACATTTCCTGTACTTCTTCCTTCATTTCCCGCTATTGTTTAAATGGCGTTAGACGAACGCTTGACCAAGTCAAGAGCGTTCGTGTGCTACCGGTGCTCACCAGGATGTAACTGTAGTCAACGGAAGCCAGACCAACCCGATTTCCGGCCATTCCAAACCATGCCCACTTTTCCTCGATCCAATATTGCACTTAATGACAGAAAAATGCCAAATCTCTTATAACGAGCAAACATAATGAAAAGCAAACCCTACTCACCAACCAACGGGTGGTCAGTGGTGATGGATATATGTACATAGTGTCCAATATTGCTGATCCTAACATAGGAACCTGAACTCTCATAGAAACGCAACTCATATATATATATATATATATATATAATTATAGCAATTTAAATTCCAAAATGATTATTTTAATTACCGTAATTGGGTTTACTGACTAATAAAATATCTTTATTTCATTCAATTAATAAGATCGAATTCCAACATATAGTAATTTCTATTTAATTCTGACGTAACATAAACAAACATTTTTATTATATCTCATAATCCAATCTGGAGCTCACAAAACAAATCGCATTTTAACAGCATTAAAGAACAAGCTAATTAACTCCATTATTCCTGCCGTAATCTCTGACACTGCATTGTTCTGGGTAGCATTTAAAACAGGAAATACTTACACTGCGCCACTCGCTTCCCGAATGCAGTTCGTGATTAAACAACATTAAGTCCATTCATATGCTGGATCTCAACCCCTTGCCTTTTTTTCACCATCCACAACTTCCTGAAATGCATTCGTTGTGTGACGCGTGTGTGCAGCTTATGAATGGCAACCCCGACAGAGAGGGGCAAGACCCTGCGGTGCGGGGGCGGGTTTCATTCAACTACAAGTGCACCCTGCAAACATCCGTGATACGTCCATAATAGACTAGAGGCAGGTAACGGAAGCTTTTATTCAAACTCCAAATCCCCGTTTTTAAATGGTCACGAGCTGTTAACTGTGGTAACTATAGTACCTCGCGGTTTGCGTGTTTACTCAACTATGATAACAACTCGGCTGAGCTCGCAAAAATTGCGTAGACAGGTTTTAGTTAAGCTCAGTTAGGCATCTAACTTTCGTTCTTGATTAATAAAAACAGTCAGGGTCCAGCGTTTGTTTCAGCGACTACCTAGTGGCAAAATCAAGAACGAATGCAATATCGTATTACTTCGATTAAAAGCCGCGGCTTTTATTACAAATCCCAGCTACTATACGAAGCAGTGACTGTTTTTCAGTCTTTGAGATTCAAAACATACATAGAACAAACGTTACAGCTGTGAAATGAACGATGAATGTTTCTTCCAAGTTCATTTTCGTTTATTTGTGGCCTCGATTTTTAGCTGCGGCAACTATTTGAGGGCGGCTTTTAATCGATGAAATGCGGTATGTCTTTAACACGTCCACAAAGACTAATATCTAAAATACCGTTGTTAAAACTGGTATAAAATAACAACAGCACTCTTACTACGTTTAATACATACTAAAGAGTGGTGCAACTGACAACTGACAATTACTACTCCATTCCCCCTTTTAAATAAACAAACCAAAATACTCGTTTCATGAGACAGCGCCGTCAAGTAGTTGGTACCGTGCCTCTTTGGTAATTTTTTTTTTTACATGCCATTTGATCTGTGAGCCACACAACCCCTCCCCCATTAATCAATTTACACACCCCACACTTCTATTACTTCCCGTACACTTTTATTTGTATTTAACCAAAATCTAATTTAATCCCGAGCCAATAACTCACTCCATTCGAAAGACCCTAAACAAAGGCCAAATCCTAATTAATTCCAATTGAAAAACCATCAAAAGCAATCAAGACCACCCAAGCCCATAAAATAAAACATCACACCCATTACAAAACCACTAAATTCCATTCTAACACACATTCCATTGTTCCACCATTAAAAAAGCATTGTTAAAACGCGAAATACAGAAGTCGGTGAATGGCCCAATGTTAGAAATAAAAAGCAACTTGTAATTTACACGAGCGAGTGTGTGCGGGTCAAAGGCGAGCACGGAAAATGAGTTTCCCTGCTGAGTTAGTGTTACCCTTTTTCCACCTCCTCCCATTGAGCAAAAGCGTTCTATTAAGACAGCGGCTAAAGGATGGCATGCAACACCTTCAAACGCCTAATGATGACTGATGGTGCGCTATTTGCAAAGCCCCGTAACACCTCTCTTGACCAATTTCGCGATGATGGATTTCAGTTGGACTCGTGCAAGCGGAAAAGTTTGTGCACGTCTCCTGATGAACCTCATTCACACTCTGCCCCATTGATTTACAGCCCCAAACCGGGCACGGAGCCATTAAGATGGCGGCCAGTTCAAATATTTAGCGGAGAAGCAAATGGTTTTTCGTTGATAAAAACGAGGTCACGGCGAGAAAAATGGGTGAATACAAAAGCGAGTTTATTCAACAAAATGAGATATTATTTTTCAGCTATTCATTACGGGGTTTACGGTCAATAGGTAAATGAAGTTGGGAAGCGTAGATTAAGCCGAGGTGGCGGTCTGCCGCTCACCCCTCGTTGCGACAAGGGCGCTACATCTACCGTTGCTAATTGGCGAGAATGGCTGGCAACCGAGTGCTCAAGGCAGCTACTAGGTGCAAGAGAAAAGCACGATTCATTACGAGTTGTAGTTGGGGGCCTGTCAAAAGTCTACTGCACGTGCATCAAGTCGTGCGTAGATTCCACAGCACATAAATCCAGTGTCAATTAATCCCCACTTTTTTATTGCTTGGAACTGTTTGTGGAAGTGTCATTGGGTTTGGAAAAATTGTCATTTTATGAGGTAAAAAGTTGTCATTTTTTAAGGTAAAAAATTGTCTTTTTTTGAGAAAAAAATTGTCTTTTTTTGAGGAAAAAATTGTCTTTTTTTGAGGAAAAAATTGTCATTTTTTAAGATAAAAATTGAAGTGAAGAATTGTCATTTTTTGAGGTAAAAAATTGTCTTTTTGTGAGGTAAAAAATTGTCATTTTTAAAAAATAATAATTGTCATTTTTTAAGATAAAAATTGTCATTTTTTAAGATAAAAATTGTCATTTTTTAAGATAAAAATTGTCATTT
>JAQFXT010002662.1:0-11337 GCA_034683725.1 Strigamia crassipes
CCAATAGGAGCGATTTCCGGTTGAAATCCTCCAATCGTGGATTGGGGTTCTGATATCATCGAATCAGAAGGGGTAGGAGATTATGAGTCATGTGACTTATACATCCCCCCTTGATGACGTCATAGTTACTTTACTTTATAACATTAATATACTCGTGAATTCAGCCGAATTCACCTTTAGTTACTGATAACTTTATTATTTACGAGAAGCAATTATTTCTCTCGCCAAGTAATATTATTTATTATTACTAGTTTGTATTTCGCGCGTTTCGACTGATATGCGCTCTGGTGGCAATAATTGGAATCCTTTACAATTTCCATATCGTCACACACTTCACCTTACAACTTCAACAAAACTTGATGAACACATCAGTAGGCAGACTAATTTTGTTCACGATAGTTCATCCAGAAGCCTTACCAGTGACGTAGCAATAGGGGTGCAACGTATGCAGTTGACACGGACCCTCGAGCATAGAGGGCCCATAAAAGATAAATAATTGTTTAATTGAATAAATGTACTGTTATATATTGGCAATAACATTAGGTTTAGCGATATCGAATCCAGTATCGGAAAATTATAAAATATCAAATGATAGCCGATACCAATACCGGTATTGGTCAAACTCTAATTTTGGCTATCGAAGATGATTGTTTGATCATAAGTTTTTATTAATTGTTTGTAGTTTTAGAGCGCCATTAATGTCATTAAAATCACTTTACTAATATCACAAAGAAAATATGCATTGAGTTTATGTTTTTATATAAAAACAGCCAAATTATCAACTAAACTTATCCCAAATAAGTAAATAAAAATCAAACAAATTCAATTTACATTATCAATTTATATTTTTTACCAATTTAATTGCTTCACATAAACAGTTAAAATCAAATTGCATCTTCTCATCTCACTGTTGCATGATAAAATGTTTAATTTCTCTCATACAAGTTGTAATTGTTGAAACCCAATATTTATATATATATCTTACAAATTATTTATTCAAGTGTGCCACTCTGAGAAAGCAACTTAAATGAAATCTTATCCTTCTACATTAAATGAATAAAAAACAAATAAAAAATAAATACCTTGCCAGATGTTTTTCATTGTTTTTTAATCGCCACATCCAGGATGTTTGGAGTCCTGCACAAAAATAAAAAAAAATCATTATTAATATTTGTTAAATTATTAATATTTGTTAAATTATTAAAAATTTGTTAAAATTGTTAAATTGGTAACACATCAGCTAACTAATTGCAGAGACATTACAACCATTGGAGTTTTCTCCTGCTGGCTCTATTTTAATTTGTTTCATTACAAAATAAACGTAGAGTTCAAAATTAGAATTAATTTAATTAATTAATTAACTAACTAACTAATTAATTTAATTAATTTTTTGTTTCTATGTTTAATTCTAGAAATATTCCATACTTTTTTATTTTAGAAATATTTCAAGCTTTTTTTTTTTTTTTTACTAAGCCACACCCATTTAACAATGTGGCAACATTTGATTGGCGTCCTAATCATACATAAAATACGTGTTTAGACATTACGATCATCAACATAAAAGCTTGAAATTTGAAATTTTTTTTATCATACCGTTGTTTCATCTCAGCCTTGTAACATGTTGCTGCACATTTTCGTCATTGTTGTTGTCGCAACCCCATTTGCTGTAGCAAATGTAAACTCAATCATTTTTTTCAAACTTTCAAACTGTAAAATCTGTAAATACAAAATGTAATTTATTTTAGGAGTGCTTCGATCACCAGAAGTATATTGCAATGGTTGTATTTTTCATTTACATTAAGTAATTTAATTATTATTGATAAAAAAAATTGTTTTTAGGCACAACCGATCCATGAAGAATGCAAAAAATGTGTGAAAAATGTGGCTAATTACACAGATTTTGTAAGTATATTGTATAAACTTGTGTACTTTCTTGCATTATTGCGTTTCAATTACAACTTTATTGTTCATTTGTATGTTTCAGAATTGTGACTTTGGTAACTTTGTTTATTGCACTTGTCATCTTCGGAAATATCACATAGTACAGCATAATCAAGCTTTTAGTGATTAGATTTATTCATGTCTCACAATTTCACTCCTTTTTAATGTGCAGAACAATAAATACCAGCAACTTGATCATGCGAAATACGTAGAGTTATTCAAATCTTTTGCCGCTGACGACGTGAGTATTTGATTTTTAAATTTCAATTGCTGTTAATAAATAACCTTTTTATACAACTGATTGACAGAAAAAGGATGCACTTGCTAGTAAACTTTCCTCATGTGAACAAGAAATAAGTAGTCACAAAGGAGATGTAACTAAAAAATACTACATTTTTTGGCTTTCACTGATATATATTTTTTTAAATCTAGATGCAACCATATTTCGACTGCATTCAAAAACAGTGTCCAGAGATGGAACATGTTCGAACTGACTATAAAGCTTCAAGAAAAGGAATTTGTAAACAATAAATAAAAAATATTTCTTTAGTAAGACGACTGTATGACGTTACCAAGCAATTAAAATATTAAAACATAAATTTCACAGTGTAGTGGCAATTACCTTTAATTTCGTTACATTTTGTATAAGAAAAGCATTAGAAGTTCGTGCAAATACCACATTAATTTTGCAATTCATCCTTTACATTGTGACGATCTCGTTTCGTCAAAGGACGCAAAAGTTACCACCAGAGCGCGCTTTTGGCGTAAAAGACGCAAGATTCAAGTTTCATTTGAAACTTATGCGCTGAATAGATTTCCAAGTACTTTCCGTCAAAAGTAAAGCAAAGTTTACCCCTCAGTAAACTTTAATAAAACAAATCTATAATGGTTAAGTAAATAATAAATACCTTTGTATTTATTTAGCACAAAATGATATAAGTTGTATATAAATATGTACACAGAAAATCAGTAGAGTTAAGTAATTCTTTATTGACTTAGTTTAGAACTCGGAGAGTAATAAATAAACACTGCTGTATTTATTTATTTAGCAAAAGTAAAAGCGCGCAGATAATTATGCGCAAACGAATAAATAGATTACGCCGTAGGATGTCATCTAAAGGGGGATTTAAGAAGTCACGTGACTCTTTTAATTCCAATACTCCCGATTCGAGAGTATCCCTAATCCCCCTCGATTATTGGAGGAATTCCCCCTGGAATTGATACGATTGGGAGATTGAATAATCTTCAACTAATGTACTGCTTAGTATAAAAAGGCTGTTTCCTCCAAAATTAGTTGCTTGCTTGCTTACCTTGGACTGATAACTTACACTTATTATGTCCCCCCCAAACTATATCGCTTTTCGCGTAGGCCTTGCTTTTGCACGCCGCCGTCTTTATATGCTTGTGCGGCAGCTGGTTATCTGCCTGTTCCGTCGCGCCGGCGTTCTAGTGATGAGACAAACGCCTTTAATGTCAATCACAAATAGACTGAGCCAGCTAGATTGTAAGCCAGAAACCCTTCGACAAGTTATCAATGAGAAGGTTAAAGCGATCAAGAATGCCAAATTGTGGACTTGAATTGGAACAGGATCTCTTTTCTTAAGGCGCTTCAATGCGCTAGGCTCCCACACCAACTAATTATTTATTAACAGAATACAAAAAGGTAAGTGTTCAGTAAATCTAAATAGATTTACGCCTGGATCAAGTTACTTTAATTCAAGAGAAGAATTACATATAACTAGTTGGAAACTTCTGGATTTAAATAAATCCAGAACACTCGAAATTTCGAACTTAGGATCTAAATAGATCCAACCAAATGTCCAAAATTGGACATTGTGTAAATCCGAAGAGATTTACTTTAGATTTTGCGGCGAAACAATCTAAATAGATTGTATTCGCCCAAAACACCTGAAATTCCCTTACCATGCGGTAAAGGTATTGTAATGATGCAGGAAAGTCAACCGAATACCTCCGGAACTCGAAGATTCAAAGTTGTCAGCCCGACATAGACACAAAGGAACCACATGGACCCCCGAAAATGGCCAATTAACCAGCCCGGTTAAAGATGAAATCCGAAGCAAAACCTGATGCGATCTCACCCGATGCGATAATTTTCTGTGTGTTGTTTGTTATATTTAGTATTAGTTTTAAATTCGTAAAGAGCTTCGAGCTCCAAATTATTGTTAGGAATAGTATTAATAAAGTTTAGTAGCCATTTGTCGGCGTAGTAATTGTTTAACTTTATTGTATAATAACTGCCAGGGATAATTCACGCTAGAATTTATCCCCGTAAGTCTAATAAATGTGCATATGTTTTGATAAAAGTGTGTCTTGTTTATTTATCTCAATCTATCTTATGCAAGCCTGATATCTCAGCTTTTGGTCAAGGAAATTGTCTAGTTAAGGTTTTGGTCTTGTGAACAAAGCCCCCTGTATTGATATCTCATCCGAAATATCTGCCCCAGGTCGACATCATCACAACATATGGAGTTAAGTCTTATAATAGTGGTGGTCATTGCTTTTCCCAGCTCCTCTTCCTATTGTTTGAACAGTAAGCAAGCTTATTCTGCTCGAGGAAGGTCATCCAGAAGAGTTACCAGTGGCTTAGTAATCGGAGTGCAGTTGACAAAGGTCTTATACAGTTGACAAAGGGCCATAAAGAATAAAAAAATGGATTTTCTTAAATAAATGTAATGTTATTGGCAATAACATTATATTTACAATAACTAAATTATTATGACTGGTGAATCGCCATTTTAACAAAATGTCATCTTAATGGATTTAGCGAAAAAATATGCAATGTCAATTATAAGTGAAAAATACATTTATCAGCCACAAGAAGACACTGCCAAACACCGAAAATCCTCACTGCGGCTCAGGTAAAAAAACCCATCTACCCACCCCTCAGTAAAGTCTCAGTGAAACCTAGGACCTACGACTACTTTTCATAAGTTTGGAAAGGTGGGAAAATTATTGCGTTATTGATAGACAAATAAACCTGATGAACTTTTACACTGATTAGTGAACAGGTCAATCCATATACATCAAATAAATCCAAATACATGATTCAAATAGTGAATATTTTTTCCACAAGATGCTTCTTTGCAAAAACCAAGTGTTTCATAAGTTTGGAAAAATGGAAAATTTGTTTTAAAAGTTTAGAAAGATGAAAAATTTGTTTCAAAAGTTTGGAAAGTCATTTGAAAAACCTTTATTGTACATAATATTTCATAAAATTTTAAGCAATAACATTTAGTACTTTGTTGGAAGTCTTCTTGCATGAATTACGTAAAGTATTGATTTTTTCATTATTTGACATTTTTCCATAAAATAAAAAAATAAAAAATTTTATCATAATTAGAAAAGCCGAGGTTACCCGAAGTTTTCATTTAAAAAAACCGAAAAACCAATGTTTTCAAAAATTGCGGTAACCCCAAACTCTAGTTGAGCCATAATCAACACACTTGTCCTCACAATGACAAACACTAGTGATTTATTTCAAGTACATATTCACACAATTGCATCATAAATCACACGTCACAAAGAAAGACATGACATCACAGATTAAAACTTACACGGAAGTGTAAGACAGAACAATTGCGCCACTACCTGATCGCCACCTGTCGGACAAGTAGCGACTTTACAGTAAAAGCTACTGGTAGCACCATCATGAGAGTACAAAATAACAACTTGGTCTAAGAAATGACGCCACCCCTTTACCGTGAAAACAAAGGTAAGGTAAGTTACACTGTCTTAATTTGGATAAACTGCCATGCAGTTGTGGACAGCATGATAAGGATTTTCATAAGTATGTGGAATTTCAAAAATTTTTCCATTGGTCACCCTGTGACGATGACGTTCTGGGGGCAAAACTATTAGACCCGGAGCATGCGTCATCTGACGTATAGCGGGTCATTTTGGTAGTCACACATGTTGAGTGCAAATCTTTGGTTTGAGAGTGTACCTGCAGGAATGAATACAAGTTGGCTTTGTGTGACGGTTTAAAAACCGTATTAGTCCGGAAATTTGACACTAGATGGCGCAGTCGCGAATTCTAATGTATAAACAAGAGAAAAACTAGGGAAAAAGCGGCTGCTGTTCCTGCATCTCTCTCAGCTGTTATAAAAAAGAATAAATGGGAAAAAACTCTGTGGACCCACAGAGTTTACATGTAGTCCGAAAGAGCAAAACACTCTACATTAACCAATGCAGAGTGACGTCACCAAGGGAGAGACCCTTGGATACGCAGGACACGAAAGTGGATACGCAGAGCACTTTATCACCCGAGGGGTCGAGGAGTAGGGACACGCAGACGCGTGGCCCCATACTAGCCAGGGGCACTGATCTTGACCAAGATCCCGTGTGGGCTTCCCCCTGGTGACGTCACTCTACATTGGCTAATGTAGATTGTTCACTATTCTAGAATAATTGATAACCCTATGGGCACATAGAGCATTTTTTCAGTTATTCTTCTTTTGCAGAACAGCTGGTAAAATGTAGGAAAAGCAGCCGCTTTTCCCTATTTTTCTCTTATTTACATTAGAATTCGCGACTGCGCCATCTAGTGTCGAAGTTTGGGACTAATACAGTTTTTAAACCGTCACAACTAGGGTGCTTATATCTCCTGATTTTATCAGGATTGTCCTGATTTTAGATGCTCGTCCTGATTGTAAAAATGTCCTGATTTTGTCCTAAAATTCGGGTTCCCGTCCTGATTTGTCCTGAACTTTTTAAAAAGTTTAAGATAATCAAGCTGAACATTTAGTAAAGTATGTTGCACTCAGTTACTTACTTACTGTAAACAAGATAAATAAACACATCTGTGTGTTTTAGTTTATTTTTCAATTCAATCGCTTCATTTTCAGATACATAGTGTAGTGTTTGTTTATGTATGTAGTTTAGTTTGACGTCACTAGATGGCGTTTTATTCAAATGTCCTGATTTTGGACCAGAGGTATCTGAGCACCCTAGTCACAACCCCTCTTTGGTCAAGACAAATGCCAAAAACCATAAGCGTGTGGCAAACTCCAACAATTTCGCCATTAATTACACCGAAATCTACGAACGATATCAATATTCGAGTGTATTCGTGGAACCAGTATCCAAGGCTAAATCCTCATATTACGCCATTAAGTGTTTAGCAAGAAATTATGTAATTCAAGTAAGCATTATGCCAAAACAACTGTAAGAAATCTTATATTCTACAGATACCTATCTATCTTAGAATTTTTAATTACTTTTTATAATCACCACTGGATCCGTATATTTGAAGTCTTGTTTACAAATAGCAAGAAATCATTCTTTGCAGTTGTACATTTTATACCAGTCTAGATTTCTAGAATGATGCTGTGCATTTTTATAGTAATTGCTGTTGGGTCCTCATTTGCTGTGGCATATGTAAACTAAATGTGTATCTTACACTTTCAAACCATACAATCTGTAACTTTAATTTATTTTAGGAATGCTTCGATTCCCAGAAGTATGTTGCAAAGGTTGTATTTCTTTCTAGCCTAAACTGTAAATCTAGTTCTAGTTCCTGGTGCAAACGCATCTAGCCTAAAATTATCTAGTTTAAAAATTTTTAAACTAGATAATTCTTATCCAGTTGTACGAATTAGATAACTGGCCAAGCTAGCTTAGAACCAGAGCTTTGGAGCAGTTGCTCTATGCTCTAAGTAAAATTTTTAAAAGTTTATAAAAAATATTTTTATTTTCTTAAATTTTAAATAACAAACAATACTTCATTCATGTGCAGTATCGTAACTCATTCTGTAAAACAAAATTGCGGAAAACAAGTCTTCTTTTAATGCTTGCCTTATGTCATTTAGTAATCATTTAGTGTTAACAACTAGAGCAGTTGAGCAATCAAAATTTTCCATGCTCTGCTCTGTTCTTTGCTCCGGAAAAAACTCGTTGCTTCACTGCCCCAGCTCCGCGCTCTGTTCAAAAGCCCCAATTTAAAAATAATACATTAATTATGTAAAATCAAACTGCAAAATTTTGTGAAAGTGGTGGCCACTTGTAATTACAACACATATGTTGAATTGTCTGTACTTAACAATTTCCGCACATTGAAAGACACAGGTAGACACAAAAGCAAAATTATTCCGTACACAGGGTGACATCTTGAAAAATCAAGTTACTGGAATATTTGGCCTCGGAAAGGCTATGCGTACTTTGCTTCAAGTAATTAAGTTACTGTTAAAATTAACATTTATTTAAAGGTTCAACCGGTCCATGAAGAATGCAGACATGTTGTTCATAAACTTATTAATGCAAAAGATGTAAGTACACACATGTTGTTTTAATTTTTCAATATACATGTTGTGTTGTGTTACATGTTGTGTTACTGCTTTTCAATTACCGTAAATCCTCTGGTCGTATGCGAGCCTTTATTTAAGTGTAGGAAAAAGCTAAAAATTGCAAGTAATGTGCACAATTTTTTGGTTATTTAAATTAAAATTATTCCAATATTCCTGAAAAATATCGGACCATGTTCATCTCTTTGACACCATATCTTCGACATTCATCTCTTCGACATTCATTTCTTAGACAATCATCTCTTTGATAGTTTGTCAAGATTACGTACTGTCGAAGAGATGATTGTCAAAGAGATGGGTTGTCGAAGAGATAAATGCAGAAGAGACGAGCGAGAAAAAACGTGTACGAATTTACAATTACAATAGCTGATTTCAAGCTGTAATTATAAGCATGCTTCTTAGTAAACGCAGAACGGCTCTTTAGGTATTTTCTTCTTTCGTTCTCGTTTCACGACTTGAGCAAGTGCAGCACACACTGTAAGGGCCGCTGTTTCCAAGGTAGATTGAATTATCAACGCAGGTCGTTCTTTTGTGTTCGCAGCACGGTGCCGGATCGTTTGTTTCAGCCGCAGCACTCCGGCGCGCGCGGCATCAGGGTAATGATTATGCTCCTTAGGTACAATTAGTATGTGTGGCTGCACCATGTTTCCATTTGTGATCATTCGTCCCTTGCATTAGTCTTTAAAATGTTGGCATTCCCAATAGATTCGGTCGCCTTTCTTCTGGTCCCTATTGTATGTGTATCTGTCCAGACATAATCGTGCTCCACCGTATATTGTCTTTTCCATAATTATATCGGCTTCCATCACTGGTTGTTACACTGCACTGCTTACAAAGAATTGATTTATACTGTGAAAAGTTGTCTTCGTTAATATACATTTATTCGACGTTCATCTCTTCGACAGTACAAGTCTTCGACGTTCAGCTCTTCGACGTTCATCTCTTCGACAGTATGTGTCTCTAACATACGTTTCTGCCACAGTTTGTCAAAGAGATTTACTGTCGAAGAGATGACCACTTTTATGACCTGTTGAAGGCATGACTTGTCGAAGAGATGAACAAACACCTATTTATCAGTTAAATTGATAATATTTGAACATTTGTTTTGAGTATTTTCTCGCATTACTGCGTAAAGTATTTATGAATATTATCAAGTAAACCAGTGGTTCTCAACCTGTGGGGCCGGACCCCCTTGAGGGATCACAGAATAAATAAAGAAGGTCGTAAAGAAGTTAGAAAACAAAAAAAAACTACTTTATTGAAACAAAAGCAGTTGATGAAACAACAATTAACACAAAAACAATATAAAAACAAAATGTATAAAATCAACTGTATTGAATAAAACTAGTTATGCCTATGGAAAAATACCAATATTGAAAAATATGGCATTTATGATTTATTACAAGGGGTTCCTACAAAAACAAATTTATTTTAATGGGTCACACATGAAAGAAGGTTGAGAAACACTGAACTAAACCAATAAATATTATTAATTTAGGAGAATATTGGAATAATTTGGAAATGGCAGCAATTTAACGTTTCGAAAAATTGGTTTTAATGCAAACACAACATAAATACCAATGTACAGTATACTCGCTGTTAATGTGCGAATCTCCATTAGACCGCGGGTCTCTAATACAGCATGGAAAAAATTTCCATTTTGCCTATAGTGCCGCCCGTGTACAACCAGAGAATTTACGATATAATTTTGTTGTTCATTTCAATGTTTCAGGATTGTGACTTTGCTGTTTTTGTTTATGACGTTTGTCATAATAGAGTGCGCGGCATCGTAAGTCATGTTGAAGTCAAGCATTTAATAATTTGTTTTGTTACTTATGATTTCTTTTCTGTTTACACACAGAACAATAAATACCAGCAAATTGATCACAACAAATTTGTAGAGTTATTCAAATCTTTATCCACCAATGCTGTGAGTATTGAATCTGTTTTTATCTCACAATTGCTCATAGATAACACTTTTTTACTAACAGAACAAAGATAAACTCAACAAAAAACTTAAAGATTGTGACAACGAGAGATTTACTCACGGAGGAGATGTACCATAAAAACTGAACATCTTGTGCTTCCATTAATATTTTTTTTGTTTAATCTTTAGATTCAGCCATATTTCGACTGCCTTCAAAATCATTGTCCAGAGGTGGAATTTATTAGAGTTGACTACAAAAATTCATTGCAGGGAATTTGTGAATGAATGCTGAATGAAATATTGAGTCATCAGCAAAAACGACTGTACTGTACGCATTATAAATCAATTAAAACATATTCTACATAAATTACGTAAACCGACATATAATTGTAATTATTGATTCAACACATTTCATATTTGTGGTTTTCTGATTAACACATGACCAGCAAGACAAGAAACTGCATTAATGCATTTAAAGTGTCAAATTTTGTCCAAATTAACAAAAAGTGCTATGTATGTCCGCACCTTCCCATTTCCGCGCCAAATTATTTTGTTTAAATTAAATGACAAAAGAAGTTAAGTTTGTTTTATTCACTAAAACTTATTGATTTTTCAAATCAGATAAACAAGATGAAATGAAATTACATTAGACTTTGACGGATACCCAAATTTTTCAGTATCGCCGATACCGATTATCGGCTACTATTGTACATATTGGCCAATACCGAAACCTTCCAAATTTGTGAAAACATTGAGCAACGGTTAAATTTCTGCGTCGTAACGTCCATACGACATTAACACAATAAGGTCCATACAACGTGTGGAATTTATTTTGAGATTATGGATTTATTTTGAGATTTATGGATTTATTTTGAAATTTATGGATTTATTTTGAAATTTATGGATTTATTTTGAGATTTATGATTTATTTTGAGATTTAAAAATTTATTTTGTACACAAAGAAACAACGTTTAAAATCACCCATTTAAAACAGAAAATCAAATTTGAACAGTCATGAGTGATGATTTAATGTGTGACTTAGAGATTTAATGTGTGATTCAGAAATTTGACATGTGATTCAGAAATTTGACATGTGATTCAGAAATTTGACATGTGATTCAGAAATTTGACATGTGATTCAGAAATTTG
>JAQFXT010002663.1:0-11336 GCA_034683725.1 Strigamia crassipes
ATTTTTAGACAAAAAAATTCATTTTTAGACAAAAAAATTCATTTTTAGACAAAAAAATTCATTTTTAGACAAAAAAAATTTATTTTTAGACAAATAAATTCATTTTTAGACAAATAAATTCATTTTTAAACAAATAAATTCATTTTTAGACAAAAAAAATTATTTTTAGACAAAAAAAATTTATTTTTACACCAAAAAATTCATTTTTAGACCAAAAAATTCATTTTTAGTCTAAAATATTCATTTTTAGTCTAAAATATT
This sequence comes from Strigamia crassipes, assembly GCA_034683725.1. Classification (NCBI taxonomy): domain Eukaryota; kingdom Metazoa; phylum Arthropoda; class Chilopoda; order Geophilomorpha; family Linotaeniidae; genus Strigamia; species Strigamia crassipes. The sequence goes on from JAQFXT010002663.1 coordinate 262, forward strand.
CATTCTTAGATCCCAAAAAATTGTTCTCAGACTCAAAAAAGTCTTATTTAGTCTAAAATATTTATTTTTACATCAAAATATTCATTCTTAGATCCCAAAAAAAACATTCTTAGACCCAAAAAAAGTCATCTTTTGGCCAAAATCACACACTTAAAAAAAAATAATAATTGCATACAGGCTATTTTCACTTCAGATTATTATTATATTTTGGTATTTGCATTTATTCTGAAAGTGGTGACCATTGGCAAAGTGCCCAATGACTAAAATTTAAACCTCCCAATGACAAATGGCAAAATGTTGATTTTCGAACATTGTGCCACCAGTCACTCCGAAAAAGGCATCAAAATGGCCGCCCCCTAGTACTCACTCGCGGTGTCGTAAACGGTTTTTTAATTTGAATGTTTTGCAGGGAAAGGCGGCGGCGGGGAAGAGGATTTCAGTTTGCTTCCAGAAGCGGACCAGAACACGAAAAAACTCAGACTCCGATCTTCGGCTACGTCGAGCGGTAAATCCAGAAAATAGCGGCGTTATTTAAATCAAAGAAATTTCTATTTCACAAAGTGCCTCGACATTTATTTCCATTTATGGTATATGGGGGGGTTTATAAGACGAGCGGGTGGTGTTTTTTTTTTTTTCGAATAAATTTTATTGCTCAGTTTGCTTAAATAATCATAATTGTTTATTCTATTATCATACATCGGAATTGCATAAACAGTATTTGTTTATATTCTGTAATTTCTGCTTGAGATTACAATAAAAATGGTGGAATTTATATAATTTGACTCATTTTTTTCTTCTACTTTTAGCATAAAAATTCGAAATAAATATTATAAAATGGTTAATAATTTAATTTACGGCGCTTCGGTCGTCACTTTGACCGGTTTCTTGATAACGCAGCATTTGTTGTCCGGATTTCGGTTGCCGAAGAACGAGAAAATGGACACCGGACAGCACACGGAATTACTGTTGCAATCGGAATTCACGGTGCAGTTTGTACATTGAGACAAAAGCGGAAGAATGATGTCCACTCGTTGCGTGCATTCTGAAAAGAAAAACAGATTTATTTGTATTATAACTCAACAAATAAAACCTACGATTATATCGTAAGACGTGAGATCTTGGATTATTATTTTTACTTTAATCAAAGCGGAATTAACTCGATATTCCAAATCAGCACTAGGATGGCGCAACGGTAAAATGATTCGTTTTTTAATTTCCGCTTATCAAATTTTAAATTACTATACACGGATCGATTCGTCTCGATAATTCGAATCTAACGATGTATAGTTTTTCTAAATCGCTGTAGTAGTTTGAAAAATATCACGTATTGAACTGTTGAGGTGATAGATCGTCAAATCGGGCGCCATTTGCAATAATCTTTACTTATCGAATTTTCATTGGTCAGCAATAAGCACGTGACCAGTAAAACCAATAGGAAAGCGAAAAATATGAGAAAATATGGCCGCGGCCTCTATTTTATCATTATTACGAGATTTTTTTTACCTTCGTTTAGCGGCTCCGGCGCGTCTGTTTTCGTTTCAGCTTGTTGAGGCGGTGGAGCGGTTGTCGTTCTTCGAGGTTTCTTACTCGGTTTCGGCGATGTCACCGGCGACGGCTGTGGCTGTGGCGGTTCAGTTGCAACCTGTTCGGGTGTTGTCTCCTCGGGACTCTGTCTAAAAGCTCCCAAGTCCCCTTCTTCTTGCGAACGGACAACAACAAACACGAGAAAAAGCGAAAATATTATCACGTTTGTTTTCATCTTGAGATTTCTGCTCTAACTCGATGCATCTTTACCTTTTTATACTTAGTGCCTCTGTGGCCTGCTCGTTGATTGGCCGAGACAAAACTTGACCTTTTGATTTACTGACTGTCAAAAACCTGCTTTACCTCAAGGTCAAGGGTAAAGAGATTCCAGGTAATATAATTGCTGCTACTTCCGGTTCAAGTAATAATAATCAAACTGATTAATGATTTTTATCATGCATGATCATTTGTTAGTTTGATTGTGGTGATTCTAGGTGGGAAATGTCTTTTGGATTTGATTAACGATTTTGGTTTTAATTTTGTAAATTTTGTAAATTTTGTAAATTTTGTAAATAACTGTTTAAGGTGTGATGGGAGAAGTGGTTTTCTTGATTCATCTGTCTAGGGGAGATAAGAAATGGTGTTTTTTTCTTCTTTTTTTTAAGCATTTTTATTGCCTTTTTGAACTTCCTGGCTGGGTCAGGTCCTAAGGTCAAAATCAAGTTTGATTTTTTTTAAATTGATTTTTATTCTTTTTGCACAAAAGAGAAGAAAATTTTGTGATTTGCAACTAAATTGCATAAAAAAAACCGAGCAATTTCTGCGTTAATTCTAAGTTTTTTAATGGAAAATTAATTTATTTCGTAACGCGAATTTTAAACAATAAACAAAATGGCAGTTGTTATAAACAACGGAAACAAACAGTAAAATATGAGTGTTTGTTTTGTCATCGAAATCCTTAAAAACAGTCGCCGCATGTTAGCTTTGACCCCTATCGCGCCTCAGTCATCATAAACCGATATTCAGCTGCAGGTTTTCTATCAAATTGTGGTGTATATTTACATACCCCGTCTTATGGACTATCTCCTACGTGTGCTGTGTTAGCATTTACTTGTAATATTTGTGGGCTGAAAAAGATACGCACGTTTTCCTCTTTTGGAATCAAAACAATAAATGATTTTATTTTTACTCTATACTTCTAAACAAAATACTGACGGATCAATTACTCTATTGTCTGACCAAGGTGACACCTCGCGAATGAAGTGGAGAATACAAAATGGCGGCGAACGAGGTCATTGCAAATCGCAATTTTTGGTCAGTGACGTCGCAGTGACGTAAATAATGGAAAATTACCGGATTGGCTACGCTATTTTTCGATATAGCGTAAGCTCTGTTAGACTTACGAGTTTTCCACTATAGTTATAGGCATAACGGGGGTTTTTATAACGTAAAGGCGCACACTGGGTAATAAAGAGAAAATAACACTAAGATTGTTGGGAACTGAAAGGGGTCAGTTTATTTGGATAAGGGGACGCTGGGTGGTCAGCGTCATGACATATAAAAACCAGATGACCAGCATTGGGGGGAGACACCCCAAGTTACTTTTAGATATACTCACTTGTTAAGAACTCACTGTAGAATAAAGTACTAGTTATATTTTACTCCCAACAAACTTGGAACTTATTTGAATTCAACACAATTGGTGCCGAAACTTCACATACTTCACATACTCAACAAACTCCTTTAACAACGGTTTAAATCAAGAATTACAAGCATGATGCAGATATTAGGGTTGGTATCAACCATCTCCAGATGGAATTGAAATGCTGTACCTTTTAGCTGTTGCAATCCAAGTTTTGCAGGTCCATGTTTATGGCATCGGTCGGTACAGGCAAGACTTAGTTCTTTGTCTGGTTCCACTATGTCTAAAGTTGGCTGTGGCTTTGCTATTATCATTGGGAAATGCATTGGATTTGATTTTGCTATTGGAAATATTAAAATTTCTATTGCAACTTAGTCATTAATTATTATTATTTCCGATTATGGTATTAGTGTTGCTGCAGTATCTCATCTCTGCAATATGAACAATTTTGGGTCTTTGTCGCACAAAAAGGATGTTGTCGCCGATAAGTTAAGTAAGTGGAAAATAACATCATTCAAGTTTTATATGCTCATCAAATTCTTTATTATCAGTTATTGTCATTCATTGCAAATTACATTCAGGAATCATAAATAATATGCGGTTTTAAGGTTAAATTTTAAATAAAGAATTCGGAAAAATCTAAATAAACGGGAGATTAATAGGAATTGCTGTCTTAGTGGCGTGGAGCGCAAGAGACTGGGACTTCGACTTCGGCGGAGAAATCTTCGGTTCTGTGTTCAGCGAATTGGATCCATCTCTCTTGATTGTTCAGCAAATCATTGGCGACTTTGTCCTTAAGGTTGACGCATTTGAAGGGAACAGTGATCTGTTGAGTTTCTTTGGCTTCACAGCCTGATTTGCAGGCCTTGAAGGTCTCCAAAGAACCGCAAATCTTGTTTCCGGAACCCATTCGCTTGACCAATGGTCGTTTGGTGGCACATGATCCTTGAGACGGAACGTGACCTGCAATTGACCAATAAAAGTGGTCAAATTAAGCAAAAATTAGATAAAATTAACTCACGGAAAGAGGTGTCGTCGGAATCGCAGTCTTTGTCTCCCTCGACTTCGGCTTTTGGGCATTGGTCGGTGCGAAGAGCATAAGATTCGGCGAAGTCATTTCCAATGGAGTATTTGCATTTCCTGGGACCTTTGTAGCCATCATCGCTGCCTGGGTTGTACTCGCCGCAGATACCGCACAGTTTGTGTCTCCACAAGTTGGATGTCTGCAATGATTAAAGGTCAGGTCTTTGTTTAGGGTTTTGCATTGTTGTGTTTACTCTGATTGCAACATCGACTCCGTCGAAAATGATGGACATTCTGTTGTATGGTAGAATGATCTTGTACAAGCTGTCGGCCTTGATAATGTAACCCAAAAGAGTTGGTCCATAGGATTCGTCTTTCAAGAATGTGATTGTCTCGTCATTCATTTCAACTTGTTTGTCATTGATGGTCACTTGTTTGGCTTTGGGGTTGATTTTGATGAGATTCTTCAGGAATTGGATCGTAAGAGTCTGTAAAAAAAATAATAATTTGTAGTCTTGTCGAGATTTTATTGAGAAAAGAAATACTTTGCTGTTGTCTCTGCTCTCTTTGGTGTTGTTCTTGATGAGGATGTAGAACAAGTCGCTCGGGCTGCAGTCACCACTGATCAAATATTGGCACGAATCTCTACCGTCGAAGTCGAAAGTGTTGTTGTCGAAGGTCTGAACGTAGTTGTCGGTAACGAAGCAAGTGGGTGTGACATCGCCGTCGGTGTAGTAATCCAGGAGTCGTCTGGTGTACGATTTGTCTACGGAGACCGGTCCGACAAAAGGCTCGACATCGCCGTAATAAATCTTGTTGAATTTAAGGGTTTCTTGCGGACGGTAGATCTTCAAGTCAACAACAGGCATGGTCGGATGGAAGTTAGCGCTGAATTTCAGCTGATCGGATGGGTTTCTTGCGAAAGAATCGTGGCTCAGATGCGGATAAAAGTTGTAGATGACAAAGTCTTGGAGTTGTTCGGTGTAGTTCTGTACGCTCTTCGAGATCTACGAAAAGAAATTGTTTACTTATTTATGCGCTTGAATTCAGGTCAGTTCCTAGGGTGTTGTGTGCCCGCGTGTTTTTTGTTCTGTTGGCACCTCCCTCCCCCTTAGTCAGTGAAGAGTTGTGGAGGCATGCCGCGGTGACGCGCCTCCTGACCAGTGGCACCCGTGTGTTTATCACACGGTGTCCCTATGGTAGAAACGGGCCTGCTTGGGTTAATCATTCATACCTTGTTGTATTTAACAACTGCGGTTAAGTAGTTAAGACGCGATTCGTAGTCGAGTTTCTCCATGCAAGCGTAGCTGTATGGTAAATCGTCCTTTTTGTCAGATTTGCACTGGTCGTAGAAGTATGGTTTGTCGTATTTCTGCATGTTCATCTGCTCCCTAGACTTTCTTGCTTTCAACTACAAGGATTAATGATTAGAAAATAATTGGATTTTCACTCCCAGAAGGTTTAACTCACGTTGATGTTGAGATATCCTTCCGGTTCGCTGCAAGCCCTTCCCCAGCTCAAACTAGCATTCAATGTGATGTTTGCATTCTTGAGACTTGGTCGGGATGTTGTGAGGTGGCAAAGTGGTCGTTCTCCTGAGTATTTAGCCTTAAGACAAACCATCTTTGCTTGACTTCCAGTAGTCTTAACCATGACATCGATGGACGAGTCTGGCAAATCTCTGGGTTTCTTGATAATGATGTCGACCTTGAGTCCTTTCTCGTTATTTCCCTTGACCTTAGCCTCGGCACGAACCACATAAACAGCAACTGTAAATCAAAATTGAAAACATAAAACCAAGTCGTCCATTGCTGATTTTCGGACTTACCGCCTGCGGTGAGATCAGCTTGTACGAGGTCGAGTTTGCCGCCTTGTGGAGCATCGCTCTTCCAGGCCCATCGTCCTTTGCTGGAGTGTTCTTCGCTGCTTCTCCTTCTGTGTTCGGAAGACCTCGATGAAGAGTCGTGTCGTCCAGCTACCCATCGTCCTTGACTTTCGGCACTCTTGGAGTCATCCTCATCATCGTCTTGCATCATCCAGCCCATGGCCCATCGTGGTTGTCCAGATTCTCTCGAGTCTTCTTCTTTGCTCTCGTATTTGAAGTGGTCTGACTTCCAGCCGGACCAACGTCCTTGGTTGTCGGTGGAGTGCTCGAAATGCTTGAAGCTGGGGCGTTCGTTGGATCGGGATTCATCAGAATTTGACGAAGAATCTTGCTTGGAGTTGTAACGGCGGTTCTCTTCGCTGGAACTGGTTGATTTTGAGTCGTCGCGGTCATCGTCGGTGTTTTGGCATCGCATTGGCACGTCGGATAAACCGAAGAGTTGTCTCCACAAGACGTAAACGAAGCTGTCGACATGTTGGGCCGGGTCACCTGGTGCTGGTTTGTACTCCCATTCCATATCGTAAGTCAACTAAGAGATTTTAAATGAATTAATTGGTAAATTGGTAAATTTTACGATTTTTAATACTTCTGGCAATTGAGATGTCTTCCACATGACGCTGTACTTCCTCGGTGTCCATTGGTGGGTCATCCATCCATTGACGGCAATGCCAAGAACGGAGTTCTCTTCGAAATATTTGTAGATGCTAGCTGCGTCGTCCCAGTATTGCTCATCTTCCATCTTCAAGACCAAAGCGTTGTTTAGGATTTGCACTTGGGATTTGGTTGGTCGTTTCTCGTTGTGGATGGTTTTGGCGTACTCGCTCAGTCGCTTGAGCTCGAATATCGGGTAGATGACTGTGAATGGACGCGTGTGGTAGTGGAAGATTTCTGACTCGCTTCCGGAAGAAGAATCGGCTTTGCATTTGATGGACAATTTCTTCTTTTGCAGTTCGATGTTGATTTTGCCCGCGATCAATGGCGCGGCAATGGCGGTCGTTTCGTAACCGACTCCAACGGCGGTTCTCTCGTGTTCGGGCAACAAAATACCGGCCTTGATGATGGCGCGAGATGCAATACTGAAAAAAAATACAACAATGTGATTTAATTTAATAATAATTTGATTTTTTTTTCTTGTTGGATACTTACTTGACTTTAACCTTAGCATCAATGTCGATATTCATGCTCTTTACTGAGGGTTTAGGGTTGATTCTGATTTCTCCCTTCAGTGACATATGGATGGGTGTTTGAACGTATAGGGAGAAAATGTGTCCACAGTCCAAATGCATGAAAAGTTTGACATCTACTGGCATTCTTGTTGTTTGGGTATCAACAGTCAAGTGCATTTCTTTGTTGGTCTCAACTCCAGCTGTTTGGAGATATTAAAATGTTAAATTTATATTAATTTGTGTTTAAGGTGTTTTACATGCACGGAGGATTCTAAGAAGAACTTCTTTGTCAACTCTTGCGAGTCTTTGCTGGAAGTCCATGAATCGAGATGAAATGATCGCGCTGAATTGCGGTTGTTTTCTTGGAATGTATCCGACTTGCTCAGCTAAGTCTTTAAGTCCTAAGCTCTTCAAGGGTTTGTTCAAAGCGTGGAGGCTCTCGGACAAACTACGATCCTCGAAAATGGCTTGTGCACCAATAAGAGTCTCTACTAAGTAACTCGTATTGTTTCCATTCATTGCCAACTAAAAATTGAATCATTAAAACAATTTTTTTTTGTTAAATTGTAATTCCTTACAGTGTAAACATTAGTTGCGTAGTTGGAAACAAGATTCTTGAGTTGCAAATAGAACATTGAAGGGGTCATTGAACCAGCATCGCCAACAGTGGACAAACGCAAGAACGCATCAGCATCCAAATGTTCTAAATTCAACAAAAATGAGTAAATCGACTAAAATTATAACTTATATATTAAAATACCCATTTCTCCTTCAATTATTGTGCTTTGTGCAGTCCAGGCACTGGTGTCGTATTCGTCATCGATCAAATCCAATGAGTGTTGAGCGTGGGAAGCTCTGCACGTCCAAAAAACAATTACCATTTAGTTGATTAATTTTGATTTTGATTAATTATCTTACGCGTCGGCAAGGCATGGTTGAGATGCATTAGCTAGAGCTTGGAATGACGAGTAGATGTAAGTGTTGAGTACATCGTCTTCACCGTACTGGGTCATAGAAGCGATTTTTTCGTATAAATGTTTTCTCGGACGGGACACGACGATGACGTTGAAAGCTGCGATTCTTGCTTCGGTGTTTTCGCCGTTATTGAACAGCACAGACATGAGTGGCTCGCGCACCAACTCCGGGAACAATCTGGACAGTGGAACCAATGAGTAGATAGCTCTGATTTGAACAACCTTTGGGATGTCGTCGCTGGCGCGAATGTATTTCTCAATCACGGGTAAAGCTTCCTCGAGAGCGCAGTTGCCCAACGCCATCAACAAAGCCGCTTGTAGCAGATCGTCATCAGTACTCTCCAATTTCTTCTCCAAAGCCTGTACGAAAGAATAAAAATGTTTAAAACAAATGTATGACGTGATTGGTTCCGATGGTTTATTGAAACTATGAGAGTTATCTAAATTATTACGTTATTGGCCAAGCACGCTTCCACTGCGCAACTCTGCTGATTTGCTTTGCACTAGTCACGTGCCCAGCACGCTTCCACTGCGCAACTCTGCTGATTTGCTTTGCACTAGTCACGTGCCCAGCACGCTTCCACTGTGCAACTCTGCTGATTTGCTTTGCACTAGTCACGTGCCCAGCACGCTTCCACTGCGCAACTCTGCTGATTTACAACTTACTCTGACGTAGTGTTGTCGCTTTTCAGTTGAGAAAAGAGTGGCGGTCGTTTTTGGGATTTGGTACGGTCCTTTGGCGACCGTCTGGGCTACGATGGAGCCGAAAGACAAGTAGCAAGTGACGGCCATTTGCTCGTGGCTCTGTACTTCGGAGGACATGCAGAACTCGAGCATTTTGTCGGCAAGAAGTGTGTTTGGGTTGTTGACGTGTGCGGCGATGGTGGACAAGTGTTTGGCGCAGTTTACTGGCGTGATCACTTTGCTCGTGCACGACTCCATGATCAGTTTGATGCATGGGTTGGTGGCTGAGATTGCGACGAGTTCAAAGAAGGTCTCTCTGCGAATTGTTATTAAATGTTTTAGTTTTTGATTGATTGATTAATCGAAATTTGGAATTTACTTTGAGAGTTTGTCCTTGGTGAATTCACGGGTCAGTTCCTTGAGTTCGTTGTAGTCTAGACTGATCAAACCGCGTTGGATGAGTGGGATTTGGTCAAGAATTAGTTGGGAATCTTCGACGTTCAAGTGTTGTTTGTTGACAAGTTCCAGGTATTGTCTGAACACACGACGAGTCTAAAAAAAAAATCGATTAATTAATATTTCTTCTAATTTTTGAAAAGTTATTGATTGATTTACTTGATCTTTAAGGCTATCACAGTCGTCGCAGAGTTCTTGAAACATGATTGGGTCGTTGAGCGATTCAGGGTTGCGAATATTAACCAAAGATTCGGTCAAGTTGGAGTATGGTTGTTCGGTTTCCCAGTTGAAGTTTGAAAGGCTCGTACGCGCACTTTCATCAATTGACTTAACACGTTTCAATTCGAGCGTTCGGCTAAATAAATCATCCAAATCATTATTAAAAATAAAACAAATCTCAATATTAAAAATCTTAAATATACTTGTGAATGACTGTAAGAGCATCAGCTTCCTGTCCAAAAGGCTTAACTTGCAGAATACCATCGCAAAGCGCTTCTTGGATGATGTAATCCTTGGAACCAACGAGAGTCACGTTGTATCTGCACACATCGTTCTTGTGAAGAGGATGCTAAATTAAACAAAAATAAATAAATAAATAAATAAATATTATATTATACAGGGTGGTAAAAAAGTCTGTAACTCTACTACATATGTTTTGTATGTTTTGTACGTACAGAATCATCATCTTGGCAATCGTCGCACTTGAATCGTCTGTGAGTGGACGAAGCGAAATACGGCTTGTGTTCGCAGTCATGGTAGTCCCTAGTCTTGTCGACGATCATTTCTCTCGGCTCGTTGTTCTTGGACATGAGCTGGAAGCTGTAGATGCTGTTGCAGACACCGCTGGGTGTTGGTTCCATCTGCTGGTAGACAGTGCCGATGTCGTCTTCTTCTTCTCCACGGTTGAATTGGTTGGAATCGACAACACTGTCGAGTTTCATGATCTGCACCATGGTGGCCAAGCCAGTCTTGAGGTGGCGGGACCATGAGGGGTCTGACGGGTAGAAGTTGAGCTCCTTGACGGTGCCGTCGCGTTCGTACTCGACGATGAAGGGCTTGGTGAGGTTGTGGTAGGCGTTGTTGCTTGATAACTGAAGAGGGATTTCTTCAGGACTCAATTCGGAGAAGATTTTGTTCTCCTTGGCAACTTGGACGTTCTTGATTTCCATCAAGAGCTTCCTGGCATTCACACTGTGGATGTGGACGGTGCATTTCAATCCGTGGACGGCATACTGTTGATTCAGTTCGGGGATGCCATTGAGCACGACCATGCGGTAGTCGTACTCGAATGTCTTGCCTTCTGGAAACACTGCAAACGAAGAAAAATGTGTGGATTTGGGTTTTTGGGAAGTTAAGTTTTTGTGTTTTGAGCAACTTACCATGTGCAGAGATAGTTCCTGCTGTGAAATACAAAGAGAAAAGGAAATTATTATAAAATTATTGGATTTTTCATAAAATTATTGGATTTTTTATAAAATTATTGGATTTTTCATAAAATTATTGGATTTTTCATAAAATTATTGGATTTTTCATAAAATTATTGGATTTTTCATAAAATTATTGGATTTTTCATAAAATTATTGGATTTTTCATAAAATTATTGGATTTTTCATAAAATTATTGGATTTTTCATAAAATTATTGGATTTTTCATAAAATTATTGGATTTTTCATAAAATTATTGGATTTTTCATAAAATTATTGGATTTTTCATAAAATTAT
>JAQFXT010002664.1:0-11336 GCA_034683725.1 Strigamia crassipes
GAGGTTTGTTACGCGCTTCGGGATTGGTCGGACAAACGATGGCCGTTTTGTTACGCCGTTCTCATTGGTCGTCAAAGCGCCAGGGAACATTATTGAAGCTAGTGGTAAATTCTCGTTGCAATTTAAAAAAATTTATTTGCTGCTAAATGATCGCTTATCATAGGCTGGCATTATTGCTTACCGTTACTTTACTTTCCTTTCTTCCTTGTTTTTCTCTGACAATGCGTGAAAGACATACCAAGCTTAAGACTGCAAAGGTCAATAACCTTGACAACAATGGCACAATTACTGTTTGTAATCCGAGGGCACTGACAGATAAGAAAAGTGGAAAATTAATGATGAAAATAATACACTGGAAGGAGTTAAACGAAAGAGAAATGTCACAAGACAACTCCAAGACAAAATCAACTCTTTTTGGCTAATTGCACTTGCAAATAAAGTGCAACTTTGCTGATTACCCGTCTCGAGTTTCCGCACTTAAGACCGCTTTATTTCCACGACAATCCGTCCCCTTGCATTTCCTTAGTGGTCCCTTGCAATTATACCGAAAGGGTTGAAGCTGCTAAGACAGCCGCAAATCCTTGGTCGACGAGAAGCCAATTAACGGACGAAGCTTTTTCTTTGCGCTCTCGAGGGACTGCCACGCAATTTGAAACACGGACATTAATGTCGGCTCTGCTGTATCTGTAATGACTTTTGATATTTTCTATTCGTCGAAGAATTTAAGGTGACAAAACCAAACCCAAAAAAAGTAATAACATTTAGCACATAGCAAACAAATTGAAAAATTGTGCAGCGAGTAATCAATGCCACTCAAACAACATCTCCTGGGAAATTGACAAACTTTGCCCACAAGAATAATTTTTGAAAAAGTTTGACCCTGTTTTTAAAATTTTGTTTTTAGTAATTTGCACTTAACATCTAACAATACGCAGTTTGCGCCAAGTACTTTTACGTTATAAAAACACCCGTTGTGCCTATAACTGTAGTGGAAAACTCATAAGTTTGACGGAGCTTACACTATATCGAAAAATAGCGTAGCCAATCCGGTAATTTTTCACTATTTACATCACTGTGACGTCACTGACCAAAAATTTCGATTTGCAATGATCTCGTTCACCGCCATTTTGAATTCTCTGCTTCATTCGCGAGAGGAGCGCACGTTACTGTTTATCTCATTGTTTTCCTTTGGAAATCATTTCAATTCGCAATAATAAAGTTGTGGCATTGTTTCGAATTAGTTAAAACACAAATTGTATCTATATTTAATATAACAAACAGTTCCTAGTTTCGGAAATCACGTGACTTTGTAAGATAAGTCGACATTTATAACTGTAACGTGAAAGCGCAAGTGCAAACTAAACTTTTATATTTTTACGTTACAATATTTATAACGTAAAACTGACTATAATTCTAAGGGAAAAGTACATGGTGCAAACTGTGTAATAGCACTAAATGAAAAAAGGCTTAACTAGATAAAATATAAAAACACAATAACAAAAAAAAAGGTAACTAGCTACACTAACCATGACGAGTTTAAAGCATCTCGTTATCCCTGGCAATTTATTAAAACAAGCAAGTTTGACGTGCGGAGTTGTAAATTCCCGTGACTCCAAACATTTATTTATAGTCTTCATTAAGAAGACGCTTCACGCTAACAAAAGATCATGAGCTAAAAGAAAAGTATGATTTAAAAGAAAGGTGCGATTACTCGCCACAGTTTCTTCCGTGTGCTTTTGTTTCGTTTGTGTTTTACAGGAAAACAGACGAGGATTTCAGAGACTAGACTCTCGAGAGAATGAAGAGGTTTGGCACGTCGCCATCAACAGTGAATAGAGAAACTGTTGCTATGGCGATTCCTCCACACCCTTACACTTTTCAATGCCGGTGTAAATGAAAAGCGATAAACTTGCCAACAAAATCGACTTAAACACACAGTGTATACGCGGTAATCCGATACAACGATGTGAAATTTATAGCGGAAAAGCAAATTTCTCTACTTACGGCTTCAGAAATCTAAAATGCAAGAAAATGTTAGAAAATACTCACCTCGAAAAACCACTGGAATTAAATATAAATAAACAAACAAACAGCCAAAATTCATTACCGTCGTTGGGAACGCCAAGTTGGATTTATTCGATGACCTTTTCTTCAAATAAATCTGGCTTAAAGTGGAAATTTCAAACAAATCTTCAGGCCAACGCTTGCCAAGTCTATAATAACTTGATTAATTCAATTATCCCATTACGCACTTTGATTAAATTCCTTTTAAGCTCCCGCTTAAAATCTAATACCAAAATAAAAAAAAATAAAAATTTACTTTTAATAACGAAGTGATTTGGCCACCAAAAATCTCTTGGTTACTTAAAACAATTTTGAAAGAATGTGTGCAATAAGCCCACATTGCATTCGTATTTAAGAGGAAATTGAATTTCTTGCTCGTCATGCGAACTAATGAAAAAAAAAGAATTTTTAAAAAGAAATTATGCAAACCATTATACAAAAGATGAGGCACGCGCGTCGAGTGCACCGTTGACGTCATCGCATGAGAAATTTGCGCACCTGACCTCTGGCTCACAGAAGAGCGGGCAATAAATTGTCAGAACCAAAAGGCTTCGCTAGAAGTGTATCGTTCCCATCTAAGTCGTAAAATCGAGGAGGATGACAACAATAATCTTATAAGATAGAAAAATTAGATGAATTTAAGATAATATCACTAGATGCATTACAAAACACCCGAATTCCCATATACACTTTGTTATACCAGTGTTAGGCTTAATTTAATAGGCCTAATATTGCTCAACTAAAGAAAATAAATAGTAATATTACTAAATCAATAAAAGCAATATAAACGCAATATTAAAGCAATTCGAAGGGATGTTTGAACATTGCCTTAGCAGTTTAAATCTAGCTTCAAACTAGGCACAAACTTTTTGAGTTTTTATTTTTTTTTACCAGGGTAGGGTTACCAGATGCAAAATTTAAGGAGGACCATCTATTCTGAAATCAATTGAAATGGAGGACACAAAAAAAAAAACATTAACGGTAATGTTACATACTTTTTGGTGCTGCCTCTCTTTAAAAAAAGTTCTTTGTTTTTTAATAGATTTTTCCTGTCTTGTGCTCAAAAGAGAGATAAACAGAAATACAGATGAACCCTGTTGCTTTTCTACTCCAGCCAAGATGGCTGACTGTATATTCTAACTAATTTTCTACATTTAACAAAATTCAAAAAAAAAAATTTTAAAATTTTAAATTTTAAAATAATAATAATAATTATTATTAAAAATTTGGGTTGTAGGTATGTGATTCCTGCTCTCATTGGCTATGTAAACTCCGTAGCACTCAGTTGAGTTTACATTTATTCTTACCAACGGTTGGCAGAGATATAGGAGCTCTGTTGTTTCTAGTTGGCTGTATTCTCACCAGAGTGCAGCCAATTCTTTGGCTACATTGCTTGAGCCAACAATACAGCAAAGATGGCTTTTCTAGTAATGTCAATACACGCAAAATTACTATCAAAATCTATCAAAATTTATGCAAATTATTATTTTTTAAATTGTATTGTCTCAGTATTTGGGCTACCCAATTCCATTGTTTTTTTATAAAGCGGGGCATGCACATGTGGGCAGACTTGCGCATCACAGTTGAAATCTGACTTGTGCGTGTGAAATAGTGTAAACTATAAAACGACAATTTAAGGTGGATAGAGAACATTATATTTCAATTGAAAAAAGAGAACATGTTCTTATTTTGGATATCGTCTGGTAACCCTACATCAGGGGCCCAGAAAAATGTAAATCTACATCCACCAATGATTGGAAATCATTTCATCTTGTTTTAAAAAAGTTACACGTTGTTTTGAACATTCCATATTTAAATTTTAACGTGTGTTTTGCAATGCACCAATGCTGCAAACAACTGTAATGCTCTGTTCTCTATTGATAGAACCTAGATTATCCCTACAATTTAGATATTGAATTTAAACATTTATTTTAGTCATTTTGTTCAATTCAGATATTAGATTCAGTCGTTTTGGTCAATTTAAATGCGTTTTGTAAGAGATACCACATTTAAATGAGCATCCCGCGCTCTCATGTGGGAAAAAATAAAAGACTGAATAAAATTTTTATTATATTTTATTTATATTTAATTATCTACGGATTTAGGACAGTTTTTCTGCGGATTTGGGACCTGCGGATTTGAGATCTGCGGATTTAGGACCTGCGGATTTGATCCTGGCCGAACTGTACGATATTATAACTATCCACATGACCCTTGGCAGAAAAAAGGTTCCTCATCCCTGTTCTGAATAGACATTGTAGTATGTATTGTAAAAGAATGTTTTAAAAACTTACCGAGAAATGTTGAAACAAACCGCGAGTGAGTTAATCAAACACAGCAATTTTTGTATTTTCATAAAACAATTTTTTTCTTTTTCTTTTTTATTCATAAATTGAGGGTGGGTTATATTAAGAATTGGTATCAAACAGCCAAAAATGAGTGGTGCACAATGTTAGTAATAAAAAGGAAAGAAATCTTTGGGCTTTCGAGTTAATTTCAACTGATTACAATTATATCCACACTTGAAAGAAAAAACTAGTGTATTTTTATGGTAGATTTGCCACAGCCCTAGAGATTGTAACAGTCTCTGATTATCAAACGCACCGATGTTACAATTTGGTATTTTGTAATTTAATTAGGATTCACACTGTGTATTGATATTTTCCCTTTTATCTCCCAAGAGACAAAATTTGCCAGCTTTCCACCTAAAATCTAATTCTCTTAAACTAGTAGACATTTCAATTTTTATTACAAAATATTTCCATAAATAATTCTCACCTCAATTGTTTTTTTTTTTGGGTTAAAATTTGAAATGTCTTGATAACAAAATATGATGGCAATTCTCAATCCTAAATGAACCTTTTAAACTATGCGGGCAAAATTTGAAAAAAACTCGCTCAAGTCGTGAAACAGAAAACATTCAACTTCCATTTCACAACCAGGACTGGCCACAAGGGGGAGCACATAAAATCACTCAATAATTCAACAAATAGGAAACCCGCAATTCTTTTCGCACCCGGGCCCCGTCTTGAAGAAGGCCGGCCCTGTTCGCAACCTGAAGTAAAAACAAATAAAAACCGACCACATCCAGTTTTTGTTAATATATACAAATCATGAGTAATAATAACTAGTCTAAAAACAACACCCAACAGTTTCACCACAATCAAACATCAAACAATTCGTCTCAGTGATGTTCATCCATCGTAAAACGAACAAATTAAAATTTCAACTTTCGTGTTTTATACCATATCACAAAAGCGTATATTCTATCAACATAAAAATTGGAAAACTATGTACAGGTGTGTGTCTTAAATCAATCAAAAAATCAAATTTCTCATGGACGTTTTCAAGCAAAACCAAAAAAAACAAAAAAACAAATCATTCAAAGCATGTATTATTTTTTTCTTTTAAAAACTAAGAAGAAATCAAGTATAAAAGTTTGTAAAAGGCACATTCATGAGTTATCCAATATCATCCTCTTCCTCATCACCATCAACGTCATTGGATATATTTTTGTACACTTTGAAGTGACTTTAAAATTTTTCTCATCAAAGCTGCTCGTTTGGACATGTCAATTATTTTTTGTTTACACACTTGACATTATTATTATTGTATGGCACAACTATTACAAGACTGGAAAGAAAACTGTTTTACAAGCAGAAATTCAAATTCAGCACATTACTTTGAATTCTAGGCCAATAACACACACATGGCATCAAAATAAAGCCATTAATCAAACGAATGAATCAATCGATCCACTGTTTGCACAGTGGAATTTGAGTGTATTTTGAACTTTCCCCCTTTTGGTTTGTATTTTTTTTATATGTACTATATATGTATACATATAGATATTTTTTCTATAATGTAAGGATTGATTTATCACGTGACTATATAAAAGTGGGTGCATTTTCGAGCTAAAAGTGGGCATTTTTGTGAGTAATTTACGTCGATTAAAACAAATTTTTTTTTTTTTTTCGCTCATCTGAATTATTATAATATAAAAAAATAAAATAAAATGAATTAGCCTTGCTATTTCTTCATATACCGTAAATAATTTAATTTTTTTAGCGATACCAACTGTATATATATATAGTTTGTATATATATGTAAATGCAGCATCTGGATCTATGAATTTGCTTCGCCATTTCACGCAAAGCATTTCTAACATTAAAACAACTCACGAAATAAATTTAAAATAAATAAATAAATAAATAAATAAATAATTGGAACATAAAAACACACACCGAAAACAAAGTATACATCACATTCCAAAACAAAAAAAAAGAAAATTCTGGACGAAAAACTTCTGCAGGAACATTAGCATTAAACGAATAATTCGCAGTATCAAAGCAGATGCAGAAACCACAATAAGACACTGCGAATTATCCCAATAAGGTTAATGTCAATTACGAATATAATTAAAATTTAAAACCAAAAAAAGGCGCCTCAGTATCCCGAATAGAATGAAACAGGTGTATATAACTGGACACTTGCACACGGCCGAATCCACACAAATCTCACCTTCGTTTTTCCGTTGATTTTTAATTTTTTTGCAGATTTGATTTCTCACCATAAACAATTGATTTTAAAAACGACGAAAAATAAATAAATAAAATAGTGTTAAACATTTTGCAATAATTCTCTAGAAAACGACTCGTAATTATTGCAAAGTTGTCTCAATTAACCGGAAAAGGCAAAATGTGGTTGATTTGTGAGTATCTTCATTTTATTCCGTGCTGATGGGTACAATGTCTTCGACGAGGACGTCACTGATGTGCAAGTAAATGATCCAGTACATGAGATTGAAGCAGACGAAACATACGGGGAACACGACCCGAGAGTACTTGTCTATATCGCTCGGGCTGATTCCGCATAACTTGTTCAAGTCTCGACTGAGGCCCAGTTCCAGCTCAACTCCTGAGGGGCCGCTCACCGTGTTCTCCAACACGATGCCACCTTTCATGTGCGCTTTGGGGTCGTTGATTTTAAAACGGACCTCCTGCCAATGGAATAAAACCAATTAATAAATCAATCAATCAATAACCAATTTATCCTTGCACGAAATCAAAAAGTTTAATGAGCAAAACAATGCCAGCAAAGAAACATCTTAAGAATAGAAGCTTGTGCTAAAAGGCTTAACTAGAATTAACGTGAGAACACAAGGAACGTTACTCTAAACAAATCATAAGTGACTTTTGTACGGTGGAAATAAATGTTTTCTGACAGATTGAAAAGCGTGTTCGTCAGCACTTGCTGGAATTTTTGGCTTCCGATCTTGACCGGTCAACACACAAGTGCCTCCAACGCTCGCTAGTGGAATTAATAAAGCTAATAACACAGGACAGTAATCCTGCTTGTTTTTCTTCATCTTCCAGAAAAGTGAGAAATTGGATCACCAAAAGAAAGATACAAACAAACCTGGACGATTCGCCTTTAGCACTGGTAGCACGTAATAATGTACACATGCTCCGCAAGCAGCAATACTTTTAAGTTCTTGAGCTTATTTGTGCTTTTACTGATGCACCCATAATTTGGATAACGAATATTTATTGCATTGTTTTCCTTTGGAAATCATTTGAATTCACAATAATAAAGTTGTGGCACTGTTTTAAATTAGTTAAAACTGAAATTGTATCTATATTTAATAAAAGAAACAGTTCCTAGATTCGGAAATCACGTGACTTTGTAAAGTAAGTCGACTTTTATAACTGTAACGTAAAAGCGCAAGCGCAAACTAAACTTTTATATTTTTACGTTACAATATTCATAACGTAAATTGACTATAATTTTAAGGGAAAAATACGTGGCGCAAACTGTGTATTGTACAACAAGTACGTACATTGTTATGTTGTTAACCTCAGATCAAAATTATGTATTGTTTTTGTCAGTTCTATTAAAACTCCCAAGCTAGCAACACGTAACACGCGGGCAATGTCAAATCCCTTTCGTTTCGAAAGCAAATTAAAGCGAAGAAATACTCAAACAATTCCAAATATAAAAATAAAAATTCTAAAATTAATTGCAAAGTTATTTCATTTTTAGAATCAATCATAAAATCGGCCGGTAATTGGCAAATGTCCAGTCGAGTCGTTAATCACATCGTTTCATACCTTTACTAGAAAATCCGATTTATTCACCCGCGGTTGCCATGCCAACAAATTGTCACTTAAAACGCGGACCACTCGACCACCAACCAAGTCGCTATCGCAAACACACACACACACGGAGAAAAAACATAAAGAAGCATGCGGACACTAAATTCAACTTAATTATACATTAGAGTCAAGTGTCCATCAGTGCTTTTAATTTATCACTCGCCTATTGATTTCTTCGTCCAATACCTCGCACTCAAAACCCAAATGCGAAATTCTATCCGAACACACGCAGTACTCTTAATTACTCAAGAGGTCCAGCAATTAATAGCATTTTCGAGTCACGGAATTTCGTAATACATTTTCAAGCGTGGCACATTTTAAGTCCCCAAAAAAAAAAAAAAACAAAAAAAAAAAAAACACTTTTTTTAGCGTTTTATTACACCCATCACAAAGTTTCGACCAAAAGTCCATAAACATTTGTCTCGTATAACTTTTGGGTGATTAAAAATTAATTAATTGTGTAACTCGAGTTCAAGTCGGGCAGATGTCGTCTTGCGCACTACACGCAATCAAATGTGAACAACTCGCAGCCGGGCCGCGCGCAAACTTGACATTAGGCCGCGAACGATTGTGTTTTTTGAAAAGTTGCCAAAAGATGTTCTCAATATCGTAAAAGAAAATGGGCCAATCCGAAATC
Source organism: Strigamia crassipes (assembly GCA_034683725.1). Taxonomy (NCBI): domain Eukaryota; kingdom Metazoa; phylum Arthropoda; class Chilopoda; order Geophilomorpha; family Linotaeniidae; genus Strigamia; species Strigamia crassipes. The sequence continues at coordinate 8,857 of JAQFXT010002664.1, forward strand.
CGTAACCGCGAATCGACACTGGCAAATGAATCTCGACTGATACGCCACATGACATTAATTTCTGCGCTTCATATTTACGCTGATGGTGTTGATATGCATTCGCTTCGGCTTGATAAAACCCACTGATAACTCAAACTTTAATTATTGATGGCCGTCGAATGAAATATGAACATCTCTCACTTTCTCCTACAAAGGCGAGATTAAAATTGTTTTGCCACCACACCGGAAGCTATTAAATAAAAAATGGGGTGTGTTTAAAAATGGTGAAAATCAATTGATGCGATCAAGCGTTGACGTAATTTCACGGAATCACGGGTCGTTGGTGTGAAAAAAATGGCCAATCGAATTCAAAAAATCTATAGTATGATTGCCGAAATGGTTCACAAATACATTGTAAAATATGTAACATTTTGCAGATTTTTATTAGGTTTTGCAATTACATTTTTTTAGTTTCAAATAACTTGTAGATATAAGTTATAAATTGTTTTAAGTTTATATGTGCAGAACGCAACTTATAAAAAAAAATTACAGTTAAACCTCGTTACAACAAACCGCGATATAACGAATTTTTGTTATAACGAATTTTTTTAAATGGTTCGGTTGGTTTCTCGTAGTACACCATGTTAAAAAATTTCGATATAACGAATTTTGATATTACGAATTATTCGTTATAAAGAACAAGTTTTTAAAAACACTTTAATACCTACATTTTTATAACGAATTTTGAAAATTAATCACATGGCTTACTTGTTCACACGCTATTTGTCAGAAGATTTTATATTTATAAGTTACAAGTTATAAGTTTTTTAAAGTTAAAAAAATGTAATCGCCATGTATTTTGGTATTGTGGTCATCTATTTCCAGTGGGTTCAGAAAATCATTTTTCATCGGTAATAAAACCAAAAGAAATAAAATACTTAAATTCACCCATCATAACTTCATAACGAAGAATTGCTCTCATGTTCCACAACTAAGCTAAGCAGAGAAGCAAACGGGTAATGAATGCGATAATAATGATTGTTTCCCGTCTTATGAAAACAAGAAAACAGTCATAAGCGAGGTAAAAGTCAAGAAAAGGGCAAAAAGTACAATCGCGTTCGTTTGTCCAAGTTTGAACCTTTAGCGGAAATGGCCGTTCTTTTAGTTGCCACGCCCAATAAACTCAACATTTTAAAACACCGCAGTGGAAGCAAAGCTGCAACTTTGCACACAACACGTATAAATAAAAGAAAACTGCCTGGTAAGTACAATTCCCAGTCTGGTAACTGCTAATGCGCATTCATGGTTCTCATCTTCATCCACTACCACGCGCAATTAATGAACAACGAAATACGATATCGCCACATGTGTTAACCATTAATTAAATCACAAAATAATAATAATAACAATGCGCTTCGTGAAGAATCTATTACATGATGACCCAATTTAAACAATTTTGCACCTCTGGATTTATCACACGATGTCAGTTTCACAATCGCATTCATAATTGCAAAATCACAAAATCACGTGATGTTGAGACTTGTCAAACTGAAAAAAAATGGAGACGTGCATATTACGATTCATCCTATCATTTGCAAATACACATTTTTTTTTGTGAAGGTGGATTCACGAAAATAAAGTCGAGCGACCGGCCATTAACATAAAATGTAAATCGAGTATTTATTGCGGAATGCGCCAGGTGGCGCTACAAAACATTAGCATGACAAAAGATGCTAATCGTATAGTAAAATTAGATTAGATGGAATATGCGAATAGAGCAGGTTGGGTCACGTGACTAAAATGGTGTCTCTATAATCGAGCTTACATCGGATTACTGGATTTTGAATACAAAATAAAACTACAAGAACAAATCACTCTATTTATTAACACACCAACTTAATTTGCTGCATGACATTGCATTGATTTAACAATTGTTTTAGTATTTGGTTTGATTTTTGCAGTAGCCAGGTGCTACAGCTACTTTGTTGCGCGCAATGTGCACTTTTTAAAAATTACTTATCGTGTGACTTGTTAAAGTTAAAATAACACATGGTGGTACGAGGCGCCATCAAATCAACAGAAGGTTGCATCCGCGAACCATGGTCTGTGCATCCCTGTATTAAGACAGGTTCACACGCATGCTTTAAAACCTGCATTACGCACAAAAGCTGCTTTGCTGCAATACCTTGCATGTGTGTGAAAACTGACGATTTATATTTGTAAGAAAGTGATAATTTTTTATATTGGAATTGTCATTTCGAGTCTGTTAAACGCTTTGTTTTATTGAAAATTGAATTTGGGATAATGTTGAAAAATTGTTGGAAATGATCTTGATAAAGATGCTGGATGCTGTGAAATGTTTGATAAATGTTAGAAAAGATTTGGTTAGGAAATATTTTGATGTTGTAAAATGACAAGTGCTCTTGATTTGAATTAGTAATTATGTATTTGGGTCATGTCACCCCTCGTATTAACTCCCCCTTCGGGATGACGCGGATGAC
>JAQFXT010002665.1:0-11332 GCA_034683725.1 Strigamia crassipes
TCATGCTCCTAGCATGGTGTGCTATTTGCAGTGCTTTTTAAAGGAATTTCTTTGACCAAATTCACTTTTCTCAACTGACAGACTTTAAGCACTTGTGTGGTTGGCCCCCTGTGGCCATTGTCCACACTACGCTCCCACAAAAATAAGAACAAAAAAAGCCACAAAGCGTGACGCTTGCTAAGATGTTGACTACTGTTAATGAAATCATCCAAACCTATTAAACCACAGCTTGGTTTGTTCGCATCATCTTTCAGTAATTGATTAATTATTAGACGTAGTTTTCGGTTTCTTCGTGCGATGTAGTTATTTTGCATTATTTTGGTTATTCGCACAACAAATAAGGTCTAAAGAAGTGAGTGGTTAATAATTACATTTATCCAGTTTACAAGTTTGAGAGGTAGTGTGTGCTTTCGAATTTAGTTGGTAGCTGTAGTTTCTGCTGTTAGACTTTGCTGAGGTCAAGGTAAACTGTCACACGTGTTCATTCATGCAAAGTTTCTTAGCAAATGTAGGTTGATTATAGGTTTAAACAATTTCCAAACCGCTGCATATTAGTCATGCTATTCAGGAATTAAATGGAAAATTGTGAGCAACGTGTTGGTTGATTATAGATCAAGATAAGCTTAGTGTACAATAGGCTGCTTATTAGTCAGACAAAGCAGAAGTTAATTGGAAAACTTTGAGTTGAATTATTGATGTTGTGACAGGAAAAAGCGAGAAAAACCGATAATGGTTTTTGGAATTTTGCAAAGTAAATTTCAGTTGCCATATTTAACTGATTTTTTTTTAAGAATCATACATTTTGATGCACATCTCCAAATTTATCTTAGCTTTTAGTATTACTTACATTTCAGCAAGGTCTGTCGTGATTCGATTTTACTTACGTGGTACCTAACTTATCTCTGTAAAAAGGAATAATTTATACAGACAATGGTGTTGGTTTATTTATATATTCTTTATTAATCAATTAAAGTTACACACGATAAACTGGATAACGAATTCCGTAGTTTGGTCGTGGATCCGTTTATGGCGGATACAGTGGAATGATAACTCTTGCGAGTTATACTTACTTCTGGGTCTGTTATTGTTATGCTGTCTAGAGGTTGGTTTAGTTGAAATCAAGGAATCTTCGATGATATTACTAACTCTGAAAAGTCAGCTAAGTAGCAACTCTGTCCGCGCACATTTTGGTTAAGACTAACCAAGCGATAGCAATTGTTCCACAGCAACTAAATTACTCAAAAAAATCCGCATTTAATATAGCTATTGCAAATCTTCTAGAGTGACAAAGGAGTCAAACAATTGATCAGGAAAATGCCCGACAAGTTTCTTTCACATTGTTGTTTTTGTTTGCTTCCACGTCCGGAGTAGGAATTTTGCACTTTCTTCGTTAAATAGTTATCCCGTTTCGCAGTCAAACACATAGGTGTTGTCATGTAGAAATAAATTTATGCGATTCAGCCGAGTAAATTCCATGATTTATACTTTTTTGACGTATGTTGTGTTGAGCAATTCATTTAAAAATGAATTTTCAACATTTTTACAATGTTTAAGGTGTTTGTTTAAATTTTTAGAACACCTTGATGACAATAGAGAGCACTACTTGAGTGTTGTGAGTTTTGTCCTCTGTCTTGTGTTTATGACTTTGCATGACATCAGGTCATGTGATCTGAGTTTTTCTCACTTTGTTCCAGTACCTGGATGAAAGAGGATGTTATGGAGGTGAGTAGTCTGTGCTTTTTCTATAACAAGGTTTTAAGATGTCCATAGAAATTTCTAAGAGTCTGATTTCCAAGCAGAGAAAAAGGTTTCATATCCAGCTGAAAGAAAACCCTTAGAGAAGTGGATACTAAGAAGATATTTAGTATTCTGAGAGTTTTACATATTGTTTTTTTCCATTAAAACTATTCAAGGACAACCCAAGGACATTTGGAGAAAACGTTTGATGGCAAGCCAGCATTAGAAGTCCAGGACAGGAATAGTTGATGTGTTTGCAGACTGCAAACACATGATTTCTGCATTTGTTTCCCGCATTTTGCGGCGATTTTCGTGGCCGGAACGTGCAGTACATGTGCTTACAGACACGCGTGGAACGTCAGGGCGACGTTCATGAGCGATACGCATCAAATGTGCGGCCGAGAGCGTCGCAAATACGCGTTTGATGCAAATATTCGAGTTCTGAGATTTGTTCTCGCATTTTTTCCGTTTGTATCTGCTGGTGAATCTTGCGGATACTTTGTTCGGTTGCTTTGAAAGAGAGAAACAAACGTCAAATAGTTGGTAGATTTTGGCAATTAAGCTACTTGATCAGATCAAAAGAAATCTTTGATACGTATAAACATTACGATCGTACAGTTGGAACTTTGGGCAAAAAAGGGATCATGAAACCAACAAGTACTGCACGTACCAGAGATTGCGTCCAATTTGTTATCTGTGGCCAAGATCCGTGAACCAGAATAAAAGCGTGCTATTTGAAGAAACCTGAGGGACATTTCGAAAACCAAGTGGAGAAACGATCGTCACTATTCGGAAAGATAGGAATAAGTTCGTCATTCACTCGACAGTGTTGCAAAAAGAGAACACCAGATGATCGGAAGAATTAAACACGACGTGGCACCAGAGACTCGGTCACCTGGCACACGACAAGATGTGAAAAATGAAAAATCAAGATTTGATACGAAAACTCAAATTAAACCAGATCAAAGCCGAGGTGTGGAAATCAAAGGGAAGTCGACCCAAAAACCACACAAATCAATCGGAGAGCGACAATCCCAAGATGTTATGGATCTCTGGCATGCAGATCTTGTCGCACCGATAAAACCAAAGTCACTGGAAGGATCAAGTATATTTTGATAGTAGTGGACAACTGAAGCCGCAAGACAATGGTAAAAATTTTGAGAACAAAGGACCAGACGACGAAAGAATTAAAGATCCTAATCACAAAATGAGAAACGGATACCGAGCGAAGATTACTAAGAATCGGAAGCGGTAACGGCAAAGACAATAGAGCCCTGAACAGTATAGACACTGACCTGAATTGATTGTTTGGTAATGGTCCAGCTCATGATTTTTCAAAATCCAGATTACTTTGTTTTTTTTAGCCAGAAATTAAGGACAGGAGCAAGACCATTAAATTACTTTCTTAAATTAATTCAAGGTCTTGCATAAAGAGAATTTTTCAATATATTAATTTACTACTTGGGTCGAGTATGTAAATGATGATAACTTTTCTTTGAACAGGTTCCAGTAAAGTATCCATTCAAGCCAATCAAATAATTACTTTAATATAGTATTACTTCATTTCTGATTGCTTCTTCTTTTCGTTTTTCGTAAATAATTCAACTCAGTTAAAATATCCAATTAATTTCTACGTTGCGTGACTATCAGGTTGAGAAAGCACAAAATCAAAAATAATTGAATCCTCTTGTAGGTGTTCTTCGCTTTTCTCGTCCCTTTATCAATTTTTCAACTCACAATTTTTCAATTATCTCCTGACTAATGGGAAAACTGTTTTGATCTGTAATCAACAAAGTATTGCTAAGAAACTAAGAAACGTTAACAATTCACCTTGAACTCAGCAACAGTCTATTTGCAGAAACTACAGCTACCAACTCAAATCAAAAAGCATCCAACATCACTTTGGCATAACAATTTCAAAAATTACAAGTCATAATTGTCAACTAGTGTTGGCAGTCAGGACCGGTACAACAAGTGAAAGGTTAGATTACAAAGTGTTTATTCAAAATTACAAATGGCTTCTTATGTAAAATCAACTGTGCACCACACAGCATTGTTCATGTCATTTTAATTATCGTGCAGTTTTGTCGTTTTGCGATACTGTTCTTTGGGGTGTGCATGACGTGGTTAGTTGATGGTCCACTCCTTGTTCTTTGAACCATTTTTCTAACTTAATCTTTTGGACATCCTGCTGATTTGTGTTTGGTGTCCTCGCAATTAAAGCATAATATGAGGTTTTTGCAGTTGTCTGTCATGTGCTCCGTTTGAGTGCAGTTAAAGCATTTCCTTGCGTCACGGTTGTCATACAAAACGCAGGCAACAATTGTAGATGGATTTCGTAAAGGGTCTAGACTTTTCCGCATTGTGGGTTTGCTATACAGAAAAGATGCACACCGTGGTCTGAGACTATATTTGCAGTGTGTAAACGAAGCATGCACTGGGTGAGGGGTCTGCAACTCGGAGACAATGATTGCAGAGCTGACTGCCTCGCACAATCTGTTGCATGAAGATGCAGCAGCTGCAATTGTCAATCGGCAAGTGGCATCAGCTATAAAGCGCAGAGCAGAGGAGGAATCGTCCGAAAGCCTACGTAACATCTTTGATGCTGTTGTTGCCACAGAAAGGGAGGCAACACTGACATTTTGGCACCTTGAACCAGAAATGAGCAAGACACGTTGGTGTGGTTTTCCTGCAATGCCTGACAAAACAACACTCATGCTTCCTTGCCGCCATGCCTACTACTGCTCTGTCTTGTGTGCAGCGTTGGTACTTCTTTCGGTTTTGATGGCGCTCTTCCCTTTGCGTTGTTATAAGATTGTACGTTGCATTGTCAACGTTTTGTTCGTTTTAATCCCTTTGGCTGTGGGATCGAACTCTGTTCTCAGTCCTTGCAATGCGAAGAACTTGGCCTGACTCTTTGGTATTGTCTTGCCAAACGATGCACTTGTGGTCTGCAGTGCTTCAATCTTATTAAAATTGTTGTAGATCACTTTGTCTGTTGTTATTTTGAAATGTGTTAATTTATTTATGCACACGTATTGCATTTCTTCCGAATTTACTGCCATGTTTTTCTGGATTTTTGTCTACAACGTCTTTGCGCTTGTCTTATTGTGTTATCGCAACACTTGTTTGTCAGTAAGTGTCTCGATAAGTATCTCTTTGGTAGCGTTGTTACTCAATTTCCATGTCTTTCGTGTCTTTTCGTATATGTCAAAATTGACGTCCTTTTTGATTCCATGTGCCAGTTTGTCTTTGATAATTGCGGAATCCCACAAGTTGGGTCCCACTAAGACAGCTTTAATTCTCATTGCCCACAAAATATAATTATTGTCATTCAATGGTTCTATTCTGTGGTGAATTTTGCTTGTGGTTGTCATTTTTTTGTCTTGCAAACACGTGCGTCCTCGAAATTTAAATTGTCGCTAGTCCTTGCTTCTTTAAATTTCCCGCATCGCGTCTGGAATGGTAATTGCCTTTTGAATTCTTGGATTTACTTTAGTATCGTCATTGTCAATGGATTTTAAACAATCCGTCTGCTAACATTTGTTGAAAGTTAGGACCCAGTACAACAAGTGAAATGTTAGATTATCTAAATGGAATGGTTTCCAAGATGAGCCCTCCATTCCATCTAATTATTTGTTTGTATAGAACAGGTTATGAGTATTTATTAGATCTGAATAGATCTAATTTCCAAAGAAAGGACGACATTCCCTTACCAAATGGTGATGGTATTGTGACGATGCGCAAAGTCAGCCAAAAATTCCTGAATTGCAAAGATTCAAGATGGCGACCAATAGTACACCACGTGGACCCAAAAAATGGCCAGGAACCAATAAAAGAACAATCCAGATGCGATACTGATTCTAATGCGATGCGAAGAAATTACGACCCATCTGAAGCAAACAAAATTGAGACGTCGTAATTATTACAAAGCTTGCTCCTTTTATTTTGTGACGGTTTAAAACCGTATTCGTACGAGAATTTGACACTAGATGGCGCGCCCGCAACTTCTAACGTGTGACTAACAGTGAAAAATAAGGAAAAGCGACTGCTCTCTGCATTTCACCAAATTATTGTAAGAAAAGAATAAATATAAAGTCTATGTGCCCATAGGTTTATTATTTATTCTGTAAAAGGTATTAATCTACATTAATCAATGTAGAATTACACCACCAGGTGGAGACCCGCACTATATCTTAGCCAAGATTAGCGCACCTGTAAAGGATTAAGTCATGCGCCTGCATATCTTAATCCTTTGGACTCCTGGACAGCAAAAGTGTCCTCGATATCCAGTTCCTGTGTCTTGGGTATCCAGTTCCTGTGTCCTGGGTATTCACTTCCACTATCACCTGATTGGGAGGATTCTCAGAACCATGTTCCAATTGGAGCATGAGAGAATCTCAATGTTGACAACTGTGTATAAGGAGACCAGCCCCCTTGGTACTAATTATTGAAACTGAACTATATTGAGAATATATGTTGCACCTATCTAACAAATAGGTGCAGTTTTCCTCCGATGATGGAGACGCCTGGCCATTGCTGTGGTCAGACGCCGGTTCTCATGATTGATGCCGTCATATGTACTGTACGTTTCCGGGCGTGTGCCCCGTGGCGCGGTATGAATGGTGAAATCGCCACATGCATCTCGAATACCGCGTAGATCTGCGAAGAAGAGAGATGCTGTGTGGTGATAGTAAGTCCCGGTTACGCTTAACAGTAATTCCATGCAGATGCATGAAGAAGAATGTTAAGCGTGATATTCTCCCCAGTCTCTCCGCATTTAGCGGCAAGATCCCCAACACACCAACATGCATTGGGCGAATACCGACTGCTGCAATCGAACGAGTAGCCTCGTGCGTGTGCAATTCCTTCCCCGTCTCCTTGTACAGGTTAACCACGACGTTAGTTCCGCCAAAGATGTTATCCGAAACGTCGGACCCTGACGTTGTTGTGACGATGCAGCAATACGGAATTCGGATGCCCCGAAGACGAGTACACACAGAAGAACCAACCTCTCGCTCGAACTAAGTATTCGATTACTGTTTATATACGTTTATTGTACATTTTAAAGAGCCAAATGTCGGCATAGTTTATGTATAACAATTTACTCCAATTGCCTGGCTAGTAACCACAAGTGCGGTTATACCCGGCCATAATAAATGTAACGTATTGAGAAAAGCCAAACTGTCTTCATTCCTGCACACACTCTTAAACCAAAGATTTACCCTCAACTTTTCGTGACTGCCGAAATGACCCGCTATACGTCAGATGACGCATGCTCAGGTCTAATAGTTCTGTCCCCAGAACTTCATCGTCACAATTTGCATATTTGTTAAAACTAAAGAACTTCAAGTTCTTAATTGTTAGTCGTAATAATAAATAGCTATTTGTCGGCATAGTACATGTTTAGAATAGATTATTTTATATTGCCGGGAATAATTCATGCCAGAATCATGGTCCTTTGACCATGCCTGAATTAACCCTTAGTACAATAAATTGTGCATATGTTTTGATAACTTTGTGTCCTATTTAATTATCTCATCAAACACTTATGCAAGCCCAATCTCTCAGTTGTTGGTTAAAATGTCTAGTTGAGGTTTAGGTATTGTGAACTTAACCCCGTGACTTAGTATTTCCCTCGAAATACCTACCCCAGATCGACATCATCACAGCGTGTATCGTAAACATGTACCTAACGTAAACATGTATGTAACGTATATGTACCCCGTGTTTAATTAGAGGTCCGCGCTTAATTAGAGACCCACACCCAATTAGAGACTTTGCTCTAAGTGCAAACGTTCAATGAGAGCAAATACGATATACTGTATTGTATAAAAATTCTTACCACATTCCAGATAATACGTTTTCTAAGTTGGCCTAATTTCTAGAAGTTAAGAATTGATTTCATGAACAGCAATGCGTCAATAATATATATTTAGACTTTCTTTGAACAATGAAAACAACGAGTATAAAATAAAAACTCTTTTCCGAATCCGCCCAACTGCCTGATCCCACCCACACAAGCAGCAATAATTCGTGCAGATGACAACTGTTGTCATGAGTACAAAATGCACAACAACTCAAAAGCATCCAATATTTTGTCTTTACAGCGGATCAAGAAACTTTGTGTTATACCAGACTGCTGTCCACATGTGTCCGTCCATTTCTCAGCTGGATAAATGTAATTATTAACAACTTAATCCTTCAAACCTCATTTCTTGTGTGAATAACCAACATAATGCAAAATAACTATACTAAAAGAAAAAACAGAAAGCTACGTCTGACGATTAATCAATTAATGAAAGCCGATGCAAACAAGCCGAGCTGCGGTTTAACTGGTTTGGATGATTTCATTAACAGTAAACAACGTCTGAGCAAGCATCATGCTTTGTGGCTTGTTTTGTTCTTATTTTGCACATGCATGCTCACTTATCAAACATACAACAGAGTAATGCATTACTTAAGTTATCCAACAGCTGTTGATGTATCGAGCACATCTGATGATGTTGATTTACCATACTTAATGATCTGTAGTGGAAATACAAAAGAAGTGGCCAAGCTTTGGAATAGGAGTAATGAATTAGATAAAACAGGTCAAATTAATCAATTGGATTGCTTAAACATAGTGAAAAGTCTAATGACAATCCCAACTTACAAGATGGATGAAGTTTGGAAAGCAACCAATATGACACCAGAAATAGTCAGCATCAAACTGAAAGTAAATGCAAAAATTGAAACACCTATTGTAGAGAATATAAAGTGATTGTTTAAATTTTTGCAGGGATATTCAAACAGAAGCTTTGTTCAGAAAGAAATGGACAGCTTTTATGGAATGTGCTCAGCATTTCAATTTGGTAAATACAACAGTTTGCAAATCCCACCCAGTATCTGATGCTAAATTCACTGCTTTATTTTAACGCCAATGCATCTGATTGATTTTTACTGATATCCACAACAAGAGCCAAGAATGTTCATTAGTGAACCATTCCCTTGCTTGTGGCACCATCTGTTGCAGATGCTCTAAACAAATCCTTATGGCATCAATTTGAATTTATCCTGATGGTGTGATAGACTACTTTTTTTTTTTTTAATTCTCATATAAAATATATTTTGCACCCGATTGATTGTTGGAATTAGGTCAGCACTAATGATATTATTTAGCCAGAAGATCATGCTAACCTAATTGAACCAATAATAAAATAAGGTTTTACTGTGTTTAGTTAAGAATTCAAGTAAATCATTTGTTGGAAAATTACTAACGGTCCATTTTGAAAAGTTTTATCAAGATATCTGCCCTGGAAATTTATTCCTGGTAATATGAAAAAATTACATGGTAAATACAATAAAAAAAAAATTTAATCTTTTTTTTATTATTAATAGATTGTGTTGTCATTATACAACTTTGGAAAAAAATTATTTATGTTAGGTAGAGTCAGTGGTACAACATTAAAAATAAATTTGAACTATAACAGAGTAACATTTAACTTTATTAAATTAAAACATGTGCACTTAATCTGTTTTAAATTTTAGTATGTATTTCTCAATTCACCGACCCATCCGTGCTCCAATGAAGACGAATACAGAGATTGCTACCAAAATTGCTTGCTCAAAAGATTAGAAAGCAGTCTAACTTGCAAGTAAAAATATATTCATCATTTAAATTACTAAATATGGTATCCACATAAGATTTCTAATTTTACATAATGTTTTGTTAAAGATTTCCTTACCTAAAGGTTAATTTACCACTTTGTGATTGTTCAAATGCTATTCTCAACCAATATGGCATAGCAAATAAATTAATTGACACCACAGATGGAATTACTACTTGTTCCTGTCGACCTCCATGTCAGCAAATGGTTTTTACACCCTACACTGACTCTGAACAGGCAGATGATCAAAAAATAATGTCTATGACTGTCGCACTAACTAATGAAAAAATTACCAGTTATGAAGAACGGTTCACCTATGATATTATTGCTTTACTATCCGATTTAGGTGGTAATCTAAGCTTATTTCTTGGTCTATCATTAATCTCACTACCTGAAATCACTTGGTACTTATATTTTGTTGTACCAACAATGCGCAAAACAAGAACCACTGATCAGATACACCGGCTTTATGAAATGCTAAAAATAAAAATCACTAAGAATGAAGAGCAAATCGAAACTATCAGAGGTTTAAGAAAGCTTAAGTTTCTGCTGGTTGTGATTGCTGCAGGATTCACTCTGTACTTATTGCAATATCGTTTAAACTACTACCTAGAAGAACCTGTATTAAAAATCATTACTGTAGATCAACGACGCTACATACAGTTTCCAACCATCACAATTTGTGGTGAAAATCGTAGCGATGAGATGGAACATGCTAGATTGCAGTTACTTAAACAATCAAACAAAACTTGCAATGACATATCACCATGGCAATTAGTCAACACTAAGTTGTCATTGGAAGATATTTGGAAGAAGCTTGACATCAATCAAATAGTTAATGTTCACGATGAGTTTAGTAAGGTAAATATATATATTTTTTTTTAATTCAAAACAAAATATACGAGATTTTTATTTACAGCACTTTTTGGGATATGAAAGAACACTAAATATCACAAAGAATCTTATTCCACTTCCTTTTGGTAATTGTTCACAAGTAAAAGCAGGTAATGTACATAAAAAGGTTAGCAGTTCAGGGAAAGATGAATTTATTCAGGGTATTGTTGGGTGTTGTGTGTTGTGTGTTGTGTGTTGTGAATAATGACACCCAATTGGGGCAACAGCACAAACCCAAAATGAAGCAGGAAACCAAAGAGCATAGGAAAAAGGAGAAATCAAAGGGCACCAAAAGTACCCGCAAAGCAAACGAAAATGGAGATGCCACTCCCTGGACTAACTAACCGGCGCCAACCACAAAAGTGTCGAACGATTGGTTAAAAGGATAAGCTATTAGCTTTATAACTCCAAAAACCACAATTTACCGGTTCGCTGTTCTTTGGATCCCAGCTTAATTACGCAGGGAGGGCTACTGTGCAGTCTTCGCTGTCGTACGCACAGGCAGCAGGCACTGGTGTAGCAACAGTTCAATGCTTGCTTTGTACTTATCGTAATTAGATCTACCCAGGCGTGCTTCACAAAGGTTTTGAGAAAACTCAGTCCTTTGTGTAGTGGGTCAAGTTTGTCCTAAAGATCAAACGCAACAAGATACCACTGTTGATTATCCTCTAATCACACGTTGCGACCAGGGTCCCGTGTCCGAAGGCGACCCCGACGATGCGCGGCCGCTTCTGGTTATGCGTGTGCGCTCTGTGCACCGCATGGACCTGAGCGTCTGTTCCGTTAGCGCCGTGTGCGCGTAGCACACTGGCGCGCAAAGACAATTGCCCAAGAACTCGCTGGCCACGTGGTCCAAGACGGCGTGACCAGCGGTCAGGGAATAGGGAAGGAGTTGAGGAACTCCTTGCACTAGGAGTGTGAAAACTGATAATTTTAAATAATTGATTTGTGATGTTTTAGTGTTTTGAATTGTCATTTCGAGTCCTTTAAAGCCCCTTTTTATTGAAATAATTGATTTTTGAAATATGTTGAAAATTGTTAAAGATGATATT
>JAQFXT010002666.1:0-11330 GCA_034683725.1 Strigamia crassipes
GAAATTCTAGAAATACAAGAAATTCTAGAAATACAAGAAATTCTAGAAATACAAGAAATTCTAGAAATACAAGAAATACAAAAAATTCTAGAAATACAAGAAATTCTAGAAATACAAGAAATCGTGAAATTCTCAAAATCCTCTAGAAATTCTAGAAATTCTCTGAAAATCCTAGAAATCCTCTAAAAATCTTAAAAATTCTCTGAAAATTTTAGAAGTCCTCTGAAAATCCTAGAAATCCATGAAATCTACTAAATTGTTGCAAAATTTGTAGCAAAATCCCTGAAATCAATATAGAAATCCATCTAAAATATTCAAATTCACAGCAAATCCCTAAAATCATCAAATTCACAGCAAATCCCTGAAATCACCAAATCCACTGCAAATTCTTCAAATCCTGCAAATCTCTGAAATCCAAGAAATTCAAAAAACCTAAAAACCTTAGAAATTCTGGAAATCCATAAAATCGATCAAAATCGTTAAGAAATCTGCCAGAAATCCTGAGAAATCCTTCCGAAACCTGAAATCTTTGAGAATTCAACAAAATTTCAAAATCTCATACGCGATTTTTTTTTTGCCTAGGGCCCCATTTTGTTGATTATGGTCCTGCATTGCATAAATTCAACCCTAATTATCTAGTTTTCAACCCAAGCTAGTTTGACTAATTTTTAAAGCTAGTAACCCCCAGGATCCTAATGGGAATAAAATACCTTAAAAAAATTGAATTTCAATTCTATTTTAGAGAAAATTGTATCACAGATATTTTTCATTTGCAATGATATTAACAAGTAGACGCCATATTTATACAAATACGGTCTTACAGTACAAGTAATTAACACAGTTCGATACAAAAATTAGAAATACGAAAAAATATCGTATTCGGAAATTAGTGATACCTTAGGCTATTATAAAGTGAATTTCAGTAACAAAACTGATGGATGGCACGAAAATACAAAGGATTCGCAAAGAAAACTTGCCAGCGACCTGGTGCACACGCCCGAGTACCCATCGAAAGAAAGTGATGTAATCGATCATTGATAAACGGAAACGGAAACTCGATGCATTCGCTCTCCAGTGTTAACATTTTGTAATTTTGCCACTTTGAATGCATGAATAAATTTGAATATTTTGAAACAATTTAAAACGATTTAAAACAATCATTAGTACAATTTGTTAATAAATTAAAATAGAAATAAATAAATAATAAAATATAATATATGAGTATCAAAACACGATCCCATATTTAAATGTTTTATTATTCTCTGGTACGGAAACTTACAAGTGACATCATCAATCAACAAACACGTTTATATAACGTTTTCTCCGTTCTGGGCGCACATATATACGACGTTTTATCAATTATTCTTTATTTTTACTTCTGAATTTTAAATTGTGACTTTTCAGTCCGAACTCAGTGAATCAGCTTTAACATGTCATCGAAACCGAAATACACAAAACGATTAGAGTTAAATAAAATGCGTCGACGTGGAAAGGGGAATGTGAACGTCCACATCGTCACAGAAGACGGAAAAGTGTTCGCCCATCGGAATATCCTCGAAAGAAAATGCCCGTTTTTTCAGGGCTTCTGGACAATTGATGGTTTGAGTCAGTACGATTTCCCTTTCCCCGAAGTTAAGTCACAGGCGATGAACATAATTTTGGATTATATCTATACTGAGCAAATCTCGGATGAATTGGCTAAGAATGACACACTGTTGATTGATGTTATGGCTAATGCACACATGCTGCGAGTTCACGGATTGTACGACTTTTGCAACAATCTATTCATGGGAAAGTTTACATTTTTATAGAAAACGTTGTGAAGGACAAGATTTTTTTTATTGGCGTGTAATTTATTGTGGAAAAGATGATTTTTAAGCAAATGGCTGCCACTGCATGTAATGTCGAAATGGCGGCCGATTTTGATTGTGTGAATTTTACTTTTAAATTAATTTGTATTTTATAAGATTTGTTTTTCGTTTAAAGATGATTTGATTGCAAGAATAAACTCTATATTTGTATTTATTCTTTAATTTCTCATAGTGTTGCTGGTAGCGCCATCTGTGGATAAGTAAAAACACTAAAAACTACGGTGTACGGAGAGGACCATCTCCGAAAGTCTGAGATACTTTGTTTTTGTAACTGATCAGTCAAAATTCAACCATTTGAGAGATAGAAAATAAAAATTTATTTTCAAAATGCTACGATTTTGAATATTGTACAATAGATTTCATTAATCCAGTGTAGGTGGATTGAATAATGGCAGCCATTTGGTCTGTTCTGCGCACCAGTTTCTAATAAATACAATCTTCATTAAACCAGCTCAAAAAACAAGTAACACAACACCTGCATTCGATCTGCCAAACCCCGTCTCTGCGTCTTTGTCATCTTTCTAATTTCTCTGATTGTCATTGCATTAAACTGCTCTGATGTCTCCACGAATTTTTCATTTAAATGTTTCACCCGTCTGTGCAATTTTATCAGCTTCTTGCAAGCAAAATCACGTGACAAAAAACCCTTGTAATAAAAATATTTTTTGACAATTTTCAATTTAATATTTGGTGCTCAAATCTGTACTTTTCTCAATATATTCATATCAACTACTATGCTCTCCAGATTATTTTCCAAGCTTTCCACCATGTTTTTCACTAATTTGTACAAAGCATTGGGCTAAAAAGCTTTGATTTTAGTCAAAATATGTGGTAATATTTTGCAAATCTTACCCTGTTATCGAATAACACAATTTTGCATCCAGATTTGATTCCAGGTGACATCAATGAAGCTGTCATTTTAGACAATATTTTGCCTATAAAAAAATATTGGAAATTTTAAATCAATTACACATATCTTGTATTCATTTTTGATTGTTTGAACCTTTGGTTTTAAGTCTTTGATGTATGATTGGAACACCAGAAATTTTTTCCAATTTGGCTGATAATTCTTTCACGGTGGCTATTTCTGAAGTTCTTCCATTGGGAAAAAAAATTGAATATTTTATTGTTCCTAAAAATAAATAACTAAAATTTTTTTGAATTAGAATAATCTACATTAAACATACCGTGCAACACAATAATTTCAATGAAATTCATGAATAAATTGTCAAGGAAAATTTCAAATGAAAAACACTTGACTCATGACCACAGTATTTTACTGTGCACCAATTCCAAACCAAATCCTACAACAAAATGGCTGTGGAGAACTGCCATCGCCCTCTAGTGATGTATCACTTAATAAAATAAACAATCTGTAAGTAGTTTACATGAAATTATTAATCTGTGTAGGATTATACCAAAAAACACCCACGAAACAGTGAATTTTGACCCTGGATCATTTATTATTTCAATAGAAAAACAAATTGTCATTTACAAAAAATATCCTTCCAAATAAAAAAAACAAAAACAATCAAAATTTTATGTAGTTTTTATCAGTAATTGAGTTCACTTTGTCATTTGATGGGTGGTGTTAGATGTTAGTGTATTAAAAGTTCTTGAGCTCATTGATAGCGAGAGTGAAATTGAATCTACGATATCCGCTTGGTCCGGATACAATGTGGAGCTTCCTCGGGAAGGTGCCGTGAATCGACCGGGAGCAGTTGTTCTTTTTGTGCATAATCCTCTTCCGATTTTAACGAGTTTGATCCACAATGCGAGTAAATCGCGTAAAACATTGGCTTTGCATACGTAAACAAGAAAAAGGAAAAAGCCTTGAAGTCCGTTGATGATGTCTGTGAAATACCAATACCGGTCGTCTTTTTCTATGACACCAGAAATAATCTCCATGATCCAACACAGTCCCATTACGATTAACAACTTCATGTACATTCTGGTCCTGTAAATAAAATAAAGTAAGTGAATAAGTAAATTATCTGTTGGAGCTCTAAAACATAACAAAACAAATTTTTGAACCCAAAAAAAGTAAATTTTTCACTTTCGAGACCCTAAACCAATCTAAAATAAACTGTTAGGGTTTTACAAAAAATTAAGAGTTTATTTTTAGAAACCTAAAACAAAATTAATAAACTTTAAGCCCATAAAAAAAATATTTCACTTTTGGGGTCCTAAATTAAACAAAAATGAATTGTTTAAAAAAAAAATTAAAAGTTAATCTTTAGGACCCTTAATATATCTTTGAGCCCATAAAAATTTTTTTCTTTGTTTTTAAGCCAAAAAAATTTTTTTTTCCAATAAAGCCAAACCTAATAACTTTTGAACTCAAAAACCATGACTTTTATAATTTTTGGACCCAAAAACCATGACTTTTATAACTTTTGGACCCAAAAACCACGATTTTTTAACTTTTGAGACCCTTAAATAGAAAAATTAACTGTGAAAACCATGAAAACAGACACTTGCTGCTTAAAAACAAAGTAATGGCCCAAAAAAAACAACAACAACAGATTTTTCACTTTTAGGACTATAAAAGTTAAAAATACCATTTTAAACCCTTAAAAACCCCAACATTAATTTTTAAAACTTTAAAAAAAAATGCCGTCCTTCCGAGACCCCCCCCAAAAATTGTTTGTGACGAAATAAACAATAAAATAAACAAATTACAATTGCGAGTGAATCTTCTTATTGGCCACCTTCGTGTCCCTACTCAGCCTCTTCAAACTCCACACCGTAAGTCCGAAAAAAATCGCATTCGCTCCTATAACACCAGCCGCAGGACCATACAAGAAAATAATCCTCGACTCGATCTCAATAAACCAACAATGCCTATCGAACTGCGGTCGAAACGTGCTCTCCTCCGGCGCAAACCCGTCCGTCAACACCGCACTCGCCGCGATCAAAACCGGCACACCCCACGCGTACAACGACATGTAAAAGAACCTCCGCCGGTCCTTCGCGGGGGTCACGACATTCGCCGCAAACCGCGGCAAATTCTTCCAGATATCAAACGCCAATACATTCGTCCAGAAGAAAGACGCGAGGAAAAAGTAATGCACCACCACACTGTACCAAAAACACACTCTCAGCTCCATTTCGGGGCCCCAAGCCCGAAAGGTCAACATCACGTAAAACACAAACAAACTCAGCATGTGACACATCATCGTTTTCGTTTGGTAGCTCAACTTCCGGTTCGTGAGCGCGTAAATGGCCAAAGACGCGAAGAGACTGACGGCAGAGATGATCCACGACGTGGCGTAAGCGTCGACCACGTACGTCTTGAAGCTGCCACTGCGCATGCAGATGACGCCGAATTTCGCCTCGTTTATGTCGAAGTTCCCGGCGGATATTGTGGCGTTCGTGTCGGTCAATCGGAGGGTGAGTCCGCCGTTTTGGAGTTGGAATTCGTCGGGATAGAGGCCCCATCGTTCGCACGCGCGGAATTTCGCGGTCAGTGGGTAGCAAAACGACGTGGTGCTGTCGTTTTGGGTCTTGTAGTGCTCGGTGGACACGTTTTCGCCACTTCCGGTCACGAATAAACGTCCGTTTTCGATGAGGACGAAGTTGGGTTGCAGCGATATGTTTTTGCACGACGGGCGTCTTTCTATGCGCAACGCGGTGTCGTTGTCCACGCAAGTTTGGGTCACAAAACTGTAGGTGAGTCCGGGTCCACAGGTTGTTGCAGACGCATTGTTGATGTCGGTTGATGCAGCGGTTGTAAGGGTGTTGAATGCAATAGTCAAATAAATAATGGTGTTAAAACGTGTCCATGAAGTCTTCATTTCGTGCGCCGTGTTTCTGTGGTTGTACAAATTTGTACGATATTCGTATCTACTCGGCTGGACTTACTACGTAGGTGGCGTTAGTGTTGTGATTCATCACGTGGATAGAAAATTTTGGCGTGTCATTTAGGTTGCATTGTGGGTATCTGGCGGTGCTTTGCAAAAGCTGTTGCTGCGAAAAAAAATTTTAATGAAGTGTAATTGTAGTAGAAAATAAACTTTATGTGTAATAAGATGCCGAGGAAAAATAAAAATTTAAAAACTCAATTTTATGGCCGATTTTTGTTATAGTCGCGTCAGATTTTTTCGTAGCTGGACCACAGATGGCTTGGAGACTGATAGCTAAATATCACGCGTTGTTAGATCAAAATTTAATGTTTTTCGACGCTAATTTTGTATATCTACTAAATATGTAAAGTTGTGTTGGATGTGAAATAACGGTGAGCACCTTTTTTTCTTCCAAGATGGGGCACGACACTAACGTGTAGAGTTAGTCAGTAAATTTATCTAAAAAAATTTAATTACCAGTAGTTAGAAACTAAACTTAACTGATTAAAGATTAAATTTGTATCTACCGTAGTAGTTTTTGGTTTTAGACGGCTTTTTGCGGTGTTGACTGTTTCTTGCTGTATTGCGGTATTTTGCAGTGATTTGCGGTATTTTCGGATAGTTTGCAGTATTGCAGTATTTTGTGATGTTTTGTAGATTCCGGTATTTTGCGATGTTTTGCGGTATTACAGTATTTACAGTATTGCGGTATTACATTAGCTGCATTTAGTGTTTTTAGTGTTTTTAGTGTTTTAAGCGTTTGTATTTTGAATTTGTGATTTTTTTTAATTTTAAGATCTAAAAAGTTTATTTACCAATGTGTTTTGTTCGTTTTAGAACCTAAAAAGTTTATTTTTCTCGTCGAACTTCAAAAATGTATTTTTTTTGTTTTAAAACCCAAATTAGCTGATTTTTTTTGTTTTAGAACCCAAATTAGCTGATTTTCTTTGTTTTAAATCCCAAATTAGATGATTTTAGAACCCAAATTGTCTAATTTTCCTCGTTTTAAAACCCAAATTGTCTAATTTTCTTCTAATTTTCCTCGTTTTAAAACTCAAATTGTCTAATTTTCTACTAATTTTCCTCGTTTTAAAACCTAAATTGTCTAATTTTTTTCTAATTTTCCTCGTTTTAAAACCCAAATTTACTGATTTTCCTCATTTTAGAACCAAAATTAGCTGATTTTTCTTGTTTTAAAACCAAAAAAAAAATACAAAAACAAAAACACAAACATCTAAAACACTTAAAACATGATATTTTGACTGCAGCTAGTGTTTGCAGTATTGCGGTATTTTGCGGTTGTTAGATTATTTCATAAATACCATACCACAGTACCGCACAAACCTACCATGCAAGTGAGTGTTGATTTATGTTTTACCATTCCAACCTAGATTAATTTCAAATCCTAAACTCATTTTATGTATTTACTAAGAGATGAATAAATAGCTCCACCACTAAACCAAAAAGTATTTTATTGATTAAAAAAAAAAAATAAAGTGCTTGCGACAAATATATACATTGTTGGCTTTCACAATGACGTTCAAATACTCTATATTGAAACCAGATTTTACTCCATTATTTACTCCCTTTTTTTAAATTCACTTTCCTCCACCTATTGACGTCACTTTAAATCTACTGCATGTATATACAAGACTGGATTTTACCTGCTTCTAATTTACAGAACAATAAAGAAAAAAAAAATATTAAATCAACACATAAACTTGAATAAACTTTAAAATTTCACAAACCACCATAACTATTTTTTTTTTTTTCATATTTCATATTTTTTTTTTTTTTAAATATTTCAAACACAATTGAATAAAATTATCAATTATAATTCATCCATTTTCCTCCCCCACTATTGCACAGCAAAAAAACAATGAATCAAACAAAATTTAAAATTTTTGTAATTTTTTTTTCGTTTCGTTTCCGTTTTAATCGAATTTCGTTTTGTTTTTCGTTTTCTAATCTTGACATGGTTGTTTTGGATGAGTTTTTTTGGATGATTTTCTTACCTGCTACGTAACTAATAAACAACTAATCGCCCATACTCGTCGAACCCAGCCGAGTGAGTTCCATTTCGTACGACAAACGTGTTGTTATCGGAGTGCAAGCGTCGCTCGCCGCGCCGTGCGAAAATGTGCGGGTTCTGACCTGACGAAGCGGACGCGTAAATTAGAGGAGTAAAGACCGAAATGGTTCCGCGCGTGGGCGACGTTTTCACGATTCGGCGGCCATTTTCGCGCGAAACCCACACGTCGCCGTGTCGATTCTGGACGATCTTGATGCCGTTGATGAACCAAATGTCGTCTCCGTTCCTAGTTTGTCGGTGCTCGGCCTCGTCGATCACTTTGAAGCACTCGGACACGACCGCGTTGCCGTGGCGGGCGCTCACGTAGAACAGGTCGAGCGAATTGTCGTATTTGGTGTCGCTGAACGAGTCGACTGTGGTGCGGGTGCCCGCGTCGTCTACCAGGTACACCAGGGGGCAGTTGGTGAATGTAAACGTGATGCCGCGGTGCGACATCTTGGCAAATTTTCCGGTAGCGGTTTCGATTTCGACTTTACTGCCATTTTGGTATACGCGACCTGTGGGGTGATTTTTGTATTCATCAAAACATGCTCATTTTTTATTTTATTTGCCCAAACATTTGCTTTTCTTTGTTTTTGTGCCAAAAAATGATTTTTTTTTTTTTAATTTTAAGATCTAAAAAGTTTGTTTACCAATGTGTTTTTCTCGTTTTAGAACCTAAAAAGTTTATTTTTCTCGTCTAAGAACTTCAAAAATGTATTTTCTTTGTTTTAGAACCCAAATTAGCTGATTTTCTTTGTTTTAAATCCCAAATTAGATGATTTTAGAACCCAAATTGTCTAATTTTCTTCTAATTTTCCTCGTTTTAGAACCCAAATTGTTTAATTTTCTTCTAATTTTCCTCGTTTTAGAACCCAAATTGTCTAATTTTCTTCTAATTTTCCTCGTTTTAAAACCCAAATTGTCTAATTTTCTTCTAATTTTCCTCGTTTTAAAACCCAAATTGTCTAATTTTCTTCTAATTTTCCTCGTTTTAAAACCCAAATTTACTGATTTTCCTCATTTTAGAACCCAAATTAGCTGATTTTTCTTGTTTTAAAACCAAAATTTCCTGAGTTTCCTTGTTTTAGAACCAAAATTAGCTGATTTTCCTCGTTTTAAAATCAAACTAGTTTGTTTTCCTCGTTTTACAACCTCAAACTAGCATCTTTTCCTCGTTTTACAACCTCAATCTAGTTTGTTTTCCTCGTTTTACAACCCCATAAGTGCATTTTTCTTCGTTTTAAAACCCAAAATTTAATTCAAACTAATTTTTCAAGTAACAAGATGCCGCTGGAACTACAAATAACCCTAAACATTTCCCAGTACACTTCTACCCACAAACCGACCGTTTTAACCATTTTTCTCACCTGTAGGATGCACCAAACAAGTTCCAGTCCCAGAACTATTGATGGCCACCACGCTGTTTCTGTTAAAATTCACCACTCGAATAGATTTATCCAACGTCATATCAACTCGAACATTATGACGCAAAATCACACAAATCGTCCCGAACGACGTGATGATCGGACCAGTGTACGACTCATCCGTCTGTCCGTTGGCCGAATTGAACGGATCTTTCCACCCGCTGCCGCCGCCGCCTCCGCCTCCGCCGCCGCCGCCGCCTCCTCCTCCTCCGCCGCCTCCTCCTCCTCCTATTCCGGCCCCGACTCCGACCACACGCTGACTCTGGTTGTTAAACGCACGAAAATTCTGCCGATTCCCCGTGCACTGTTGCCGACGAAATCTCTGCGGAACCATGTAATTCGACGGCCATAATCCTTCCTGGTTGCTGTTCGTCGTGTAACGACTTCTCTGTCGTCGGCGCATCGTTAGAATTTTCTCGTTTAATATGTCGCTTGTATTTCCAGATGCAGCACGGTTGACCATAATCTCGAATCTCGAATCGAGAACGTTCATCCCGTGCCTGTCAGACGTAATAATAAGCCGAATCGCGTTCAAACACGAGCTAGCAATTGTTTGTGTCGTTTTGTTTTTAAATGGTTGCACAAATCGTCACTACGCGCTGAATTAAACCAATTTTTAGTGTTTTTTAACAGATTTAACCCCAAAATCGCGACTGTTCGAGTAAAAAAAAAATTTATTGGACATATTTTTATCTTTTTATAAAAATATAAAATTTTATTAGTTAATAAATACATGATCAAAAATTGGTGTTTTAATCGCCTTTATGCGAACTGGTTGTGCAGTGTTGGCTTCTCTGCAATGTTTATTTCGTTCTACATTTGGAAGGCGAAGCGGGAAAACAAATTGGGCATTCCTCATTGAATAAAGATAAATAAAAATTATTGAAATTTTTTTTGTTGATGTTTTTATGTAGTGGGAAATGATTTTTTTTTTTTTTTTTTAAAGTTACCCGGTGGGGAGTAAATCCGGGAAGTTGGGGCCATTTCGTGCCCAACATGAATCTGTTTATGCGCGAGAAAAGTTTCATGCCGGTTTCGAGCTCGACACGATTTTTTAGAATGCGATAATTGATCAATTCTGGGTGTTTAATCGGGATTGGTTTGTTTTCAAATCTGAAGCATTCGAACTGATAAGCTTGACCTGCGGTTGTTTCTTTCGTTAGAATTATTTTGTAGAAATAGGTTGGACGATTGGGTTGATCAGGATCCCTGCTTCTGTTTGGGTGAATTAAAAATAATTATTGAAAATAATATTGGAGAATTAGATGAATATGATTGAAGATGTGGAATTACTTGAAGCCAGCAATTGAGCAAATGTAAATTCGTTCGAATTTCTCTGCAAGGTATAAGGTGTAATGGTAGAAGTCGTCCCATAAGCTGTTGTTTTGGAGCTCGCTGCGTGCAGCCTGAAGTGAAATGTAAATGGAAAATATATTTAAAAAAGCAGAAAAGTTTGATTTGATTTTTATGGTTTTTAAACAGTTTGCCAAAGTTAGGTTTGTTTCAGAAATAATCAAATAACTAAACATATGAAATTTTGAATTAGGAATGAATATATACAGTATTTACAGTTCAGTGTTTACAATAGTTTTATTGTAACGTGGTATAGTTTGATGCTTGAAGTCTTATCAATCACAAAATGGCATTTATAAATCACAAAATGGCATTTGTCAAGCACAAAATGGCATTTTTCAAGCACAAAATGGCATTTGTCAAGCACAAAATAGCATTTGTCAAGCACAAAATGGCATTTCTCAAACACCTTGGCACATGTGTCAAACACCTTGGCACATTTGTCAAACACCTTGGCACATTTATCAAACACCTTGGCACATTTGTCAAACACCTTGGCACATTTGTCAAACACATTGGCACATTTGTAAAACACTTTGGCACATTTGTAAAACACTTTGGCACATTTTTAAAACACTTTGGCATATTTGTAAAACACCTTGGCACATTTCATTTGCTAACACGAAATGGACATTTGGGACATTGGCAAACATAAATGAACATTTGGCATATTGGCAAACACAAAATGGCATATTGGCAAACACAAAATGGCATATTGGCAAACACAAAATGGCATATTGGCAAACACAAAATGGCATATTGG
>JAQFXT010002667.1:0-11328 GCA_034683725.1 Strigamia crassipes
AGATAAACGACAAACAGATAAACGACAAACAGATAAACGACAAACAGATAAACGACAAACAGATAAACGACAAACAGTTAAACGACAAACAGTTAAACGACAAACAGATAAACGACAAACAAATAAACGACAAACAGATAAGCGACAAACAAATAAACGACAAACAGATAAGCGACAAACAGATAAGCTTCAAACGGATAAGCTTCAAACGGATAAGCTTCAAACAGATAAGCGACGAACAGATAAGCGACGAACAGACTAGCGACGAACAGACTAGCGACGAACAGACTAGCGACGAACAGACTAGCGACGAACAGACTAGCGACGAACAGACTAGCGACGAACAGATTAGCGACGAACAGATTAGCGACGAACAGTCTAGCGACGAATCGGAAAGTGATTCACCCAAAAGCCAATCGTCATAGTTTCGGCATTTGCAAAGTGCATGGGTTGGTATTACCGTTAGCACTATTTTTATCTAGCAATAGTCGCTTATTTTCATTTAAATCATTGATAAAACGCACAACTTTTGTTACCAGGAATGACAAGCGTTTATTTCAAAAATCAATGTCATTTAAGTACGTGGTCAGTAATCTCTGACCAATTGATGATGTTCGGATGGCTCTTTCATTTAAAAGTTCTACAGGTGAGAAGCAGTTTGCAAAGGGGTTTGCTCGATGCAATTGCGATATCTGTCATCTGTTTTTTAAACTTCTTTTAACAATTTTGACTCCCGCCTCGACGAATCCATCACTTTGTGGAAACCCTGGACTTATTGTAATGTGTACATTTTCATTCTTTAGCAAACTCTCTGAACTCTGATGTGAGCAATGGTCCAAAATGTGTGCCAGCGTCGCTCTAAACAATCTCCAGTGTTCCTTGTTCTGAGAATAAGAATTTTAAATTGGTGATCGTTGTTCGTTCCTGGAGGTTCGTCATTGGGTAGATAAATAGAAAACGTGAAAAATAGTCAGTTACAAGGAGCTGCCATCGGTTCTCGAGTTTAAATAAGTCCAGTGCAATTTTCTGCCATGGCTGGTCTGGAAATTTGGACAGCATTAACGATTAGTGCCAATTCGTTGTTCGTCTAAAGAATTCTGGACAACTTTTGATCGTTTCTTCCAGTTGTGTGGATAATCCAGGCCACCAAACCAATTGTTTAGTCTTCTAAAGATCTGCTGGAATGACGATGCAAAATGCTTTTAATAAAGCTGACAGACATATGCCATTATATCATTTCTATTTGCATCATTGAATCGTAACCAAGAGTACATGTGTTTTCAAGAAAACCGAAAAATCTGCATAGAACAAATCTCTGAGCAATAACACATTTTTATAAGGTTACTATAGTTATCCAACAAATACGGAACAAATCACTGATTCGGGTCATTACGCAGTAAGGTACCACGTTGGTAACATTCCGTTGTACATCACAACTTATTAGATACGGGTGCACATTTGTGCCATCAGACTTTGTAATTTGAATACAATTCGTACCATAAATACAATGAATCGCCATATACTAAAACAAAACGGTTTACGTTTACAATCTGTAACAGTGCCATTAATAAAAGATAGTAATAGAGATACAATTTGTCATCTTATGAATAGGTTGCCTATAAAACACAAACGACATAATATCTGCCATTCCACCTAAATGATTGGACACATAAATGGTTAACGGTCGTCCATAAGCCAACATTTCCCCCTCTGTCCAGTTTTTTTGGTGGATAAGCGAGGATATGCTTACGCAAGCTTTCTAGCCTCGGTCGTGAGAGCCATTTGGTTAACACATCTGATTTATTCAACTTCCCCGGGATGTGCTTAATTTCAAACACACCGCGCTGGTACCATACCCTTAAGAAATGAAACTATACATCGCTTCGGTTTCGAAAAGGCGTTCCAGCCATATTAGCTCTTTTGCTCCGTCTACACTAGCCACAAATTCGCTCTCCATAATGATATCGGTGCACCGTCCAGATACATAATGTGCCCCCCGAAGCGTTTCCGTCCGTCCATATCCGATGCGTAGGACGCGTCGGTGTACACAATCAAATTTTCATCTTTACACGTAGATAAATTAATGCACAGATCTTGTGTGTTCTTCAGATTTTGTATCTCAAAATTTGTAACAACATCTTTACACGACGTGTGGAGTGCACCAAGGATTAGGAAGTTAATTGATTAACCCAATAGTTGGGCTTAACAAGTCCTTTCGAGCGTCATGCGTGAAAAACAATTAGCAGTATTAAATCGAAATTTAATATTTACGCTGTATAAATACTTGTTTTATTTTTTGTTTTCGTGTTACACCGAAATATTTCAAATGTTTATTGGAAATATTGCCATATGATTCCGATAAGGAATTTCGAAATCGTTTTGTCACCGAGTTAAATTGTGATAATCAATCATCAAATGTTTATTTTTAGATCATTTTTTACACAATGGAATAATTGTTTCGACGAAAAACGAGTCTCCGTTTGTTAGATCACGTGTCACGAGACATTCGTGTATTGATTTGATTTCATTTTTTTGTTCGTCGTTTGAAAAATGCGATACAAAATCATTTCATTTCTAGTTGTGCTCATTTCATTCGCGCAGTAAGTAGCGTTTGAAACGTTTTGTTGGTACCGAACCGTATTCTGATTCTGATTCTGATTCTGATTCTGATTTTGGATTTGGATTTGGCAGAGCTAACGGAGATGTTGCAAACGACGAAGCGCTGAAAGCACGGATCCAAAAAGACGAACTCTACCATCACGCCAAAGCGCAAGGATTGCAAATCCTTGGTCCAGACCCTGAAAGCGACGAATCGGCCGATCTTGAGCTAGCGAACGATCATTCCGAGTTCGACCAAGGGCGAGTGGACATGAAACGAAAACGCGACGCCCAATTCAAAATGAACGACTACCAAGGTTATCGTTGCTTTTATTCCGTCGCTCGATGAATATTTATCGTAACCTCGAGTTAATGCTTGTTGGTAAGGTGGGGATGAGTCGGCGAACAACGACTACGTCAGACGTTTCCGACAACCAGAAAAAGACGACGAGAAATCCGGAATGATCAAAATGCAAATGTTAAAAAGCGCTTACTTCAAATTGCTATTTCGAATGAGAGATGTGGAAAGCAGACTATTACGATTAGAAAAGATCTTGCGCAATCGTGTCATCTCGCCGTATTACGGAATGGGATTTAAAAAATCGCCCGCTGTCGATAAATAAACGTGAACGAATTGCGTATCCACCGCCGTCTGTCTTCAATTCAATTCAATTCAATTCAATTTAATTTAATCATTCGTTTTGTATTCAACTTGGTAAGTGAGGCCAATGTCAACCGATTTCTCTTAAAATATGTTGACCTTTGTAAAGTATTCGGAGGTTCGTACAATAATGTTGGCCAAGAGGGCAGATCGCAGGCGGGGTTCCTGGAGAAGCGCCAACACGGCGCCGTTCCGCCGTACCCATCACCGGCACCACCGAAGGACTTTAAATTTTAAGCTTGCGAGGCATCAGCGTCAGCGTCAGCGTCAGCGTCAGGTGCAGCCTCTACCGGGAACCAGCATCGAGTGGCTTACCTTGGTCTAGCTGCAGTAATTATATATTGACGAGTGTCAATATATTGACACTCGTTGGGTTTAAATCGTTTCGCAAAACAATCGCGATTTGCATTTTTCGAATCATTCTCGCAACATGCGAGTAATGATTTCATTACATTCCAGGTGTAAGTCGCACTTGTTACATATTATTCATTGACACATATATTTTACCTAGTAACCTTCTTAATCTGCTGGGATTAGTGTATGAATAATCGCCGAAAAGAGGCGCGCACAATGCAACATTCACGAAAAATACAAATCCGTTTCTCATATATTTACCAATTATAATTATTATTATTATTATTATTATTATTTTGTTTGTTTGTTTGTTTGTTTGTTTCTTTTTTGTTCGGACATTTGACCAGGACTCGTTAAACCAGGTTGGGGGAGGCAAAGCAGAATGGTCGCCTCGGGACATTTACGTTGGTAGTTTTGAGGCCAGAATCTGGCTTCTTATTGGCAAGACCTAGTTTGTAGGAAGAGTTGGAAGGTCAATCGTAGTGGCATAGTTTTTCCAAGTATAAATCAAAATAAATTCACTAGTGCACTCAGTATCCCACATCGTTCTCGCTCATCCTCTTCCAACGAAATATGTAAGTTTGTTTTCATCACTCGTTTATCCAAATTGATGTTTACAATGTTCGTTTTTACGAGCTCGTTTTAACGAGCCGTGCATTTTTACAACGTGTAAAGGTCGCTAACACTCGTTAGTCAAAACCGTAGAATTTAATCACAATCAATCACTCGTTTTAATGGGTTTTCTCAACGAGAAATGTTTCCACGAAAATTGCACGAAAATTGCATCAAATTTGTTCAAATTTGCTCAAATTCCAAAAACTTAAAGGTGTGGATAATTAAAACCATAAAAAAAAAAGTTGGTTTCTCTGACCTATTTCAAGATGCAAGGAAATTTGAGCCTTTTGCACGAGTCGTGGATTTAAAAAAAAAAAAAAAGAAAAAAAAAAAAATAAAGAAAAAAAAAAAAAGAAAAAAAAGGAAATTGACCTGTTAAATGTGAAATTTGTCTGAAATTTGTTTTTACAGTTGAAAGTCCAAATAATGCCTCACACAACATTGCTGGTCGTGGCAATGTCCTTGCTGGTCGTGCTGGTTATCTCGCTACCGGATAGTGCGAATGCGGCGGGACTTGTGCGAATTCCTCGCGAAGAATTCCGTGACTACTTCCCATGCAAACGGTGCTTCAACATCAGACGGAATAAAGTCACCTGCACCGCGCCTCGATGTCCCGAGAATTTCGCGTGTGATGATTACAGTTTCCGTTGTTACCGCATTGCCAATTTGACCAACGTGCGAACGGACGACGACGATAATGACAATTAGTTTAGCATATACTCATTTATGCGTGTACTCATTTGGAATTGTAGTGTTCCAAAAGTAAACAATTTTTGTGATTAATTCTACGTTGCTCTCTCATTCTTTTTTTCAATTTTTCAATTTTTCAATTTTTCAATTTTTCAATTTTTCAATTTCTAATTGTTTTTGTTTTTTTGTTGGTACTTGTAAATACGGTATTGTAAGGGTTCAGAAACGAAGCGTCGGAATTTAGGAATTTAAGAATCCTTTATTCTGGTTTTACATAGACCGGGCCCGCGAACGGGACTTCCGGTTGACCGGTGTCGGTGTACGGTATCCGCGGGACCCATAGGGTCACAAGTATAAAATAACTTTTAGTTTTAATTTTATACTACGTTTTTTGTTTCTTAATTAATAAAATATAAAAATAAAATTGTGATTTTTATTTTATGGAATAAAAGTTGTGACATTGCGTTTCGTTTTAATGATGTTGGGTAAAGAGCGAAAAGTGAAGATGAGTCGTCGTCGTTGTTTGGAGTGAAAGCTTAAAATAGTTGAAGCAAAAAACCGAAAATATGTGAGAATTTAAGATCATCAGTAGGCGAAGCGTGGAGTGAATCGAGATGAATGACCTTTAAGGGGATTTTGAGGTTAAAGCTCGTTAACCAACGTACGCTTTCACCAATTCATTGCAAATTCCTCGAATTTAAAAAAAAAAATAACCAAAAAAAAAAAAATAACTGAGGGCACACCTCAACTTCATTTTTTTTTTGTGGTAATTTAATGTATTTACTTATTTATTTATTTATTTATTCGACCAAAAGTGGAATATAACTTAATTTCGCAATAAAAAGTGGCATGTGCTACGTGCAATAAAGATGCTCATATTGGCCATAAAAGCACTAAACTGGACAGCTGATGCGAGTCAAGGTAAATTTGCTCACTCATTTCGCCAAGTGTTTCTCAAGTTTAAAAATAAAATAAATACGTTTGTTACATCGACAGGAATTCTGCTGATATGATTACAACATGTAGCAGTGTGCTAGTGTTAATAATCGTAATTAGCGCCATCTGTGATCTAACGTTTCAAATGGTGGAACACTTCGAGTATGTTTATTCCACGCGTGCTATTTTGGACGCGATTATTTGGAGGTGTCCGAAAGGAAGTGTTTACGACGAAGAAAGCAGAAAATGCAGGCCGAAAATTCCATGAATAAACGAATAATTTAATCCTACACGTTCGTCCCACATTTTTTTCTGTTCATTTTTCTATGCCAAGTGCAATGATGTGTTTTCAGTTTCCAGCGGAAAGGAAAAAAAAAAATTAAATTTGCACATGTTAGTGACACGTCATAACAGCAGACTCGTGGAATGTTTCTAAATGATACAACCCAAAATCGATTAATCTGAAATTTTATTTTAGACATAAAACGGTTCCACTAACACGTACTTTAAAAGGTAAAATAAATTACTTTTTTTTAACGGTAAATTTAATTCTAGTTCTATTTTAGTTCCATATGGCAGTCACGTACTCGAAGAGTAGAAACTTGATTCTTTTGTTGTTCGTTCTTCTCGTCGTAATGAATACTGTATTTGTCCTTGCGAGAAATGCAGATTCTCCGTCCAAGAGGAGCGTTGTACAGGTGCCCTGTCCAGCTGGGTTTGTTTTTGACGCGCAACAACAACGTTGCAGACCGCTTGAATAAAAAGGGAAAAGAAAAGAAAAAATTCATTTCTAATGCGTGTGGAATTTAAGAAATGGAAATAAAATAATTAATTAATTACTTAAGGTGTTTTTTTTTTTTTTTTTTTCTTGGAAAATCGCACGGGTGGGATTTAATGCGAATTTCTTGACGGAAATAAAAAAAATCAAAATCAAAATCTAGTTCCTTTAGTCGACACATCTTGAAGTGTACATTAGAAGAACCGGTGCGTAATTGGTAAATGGTATTTGGTAATTTTCATTTTTTTTTTTTTTTAGTATTCTTTTTAGTTTTCAATATTCGATCATGAGACGTGCGATAGTCGCGGTGTTGGTGATTCTCGTCTTTTGCGGCGAAGTGAGCTGTGGCGAAAATTTCCGGCGACTTTGGATGCCTAAAATGACCATTAATCGACAGACTTCCAGGAATGGAGTTCGTCGTCCGTACCCCCTGTATTCCATGAAATGTGTCCCGGGATTCGCGTACGATGCAATTGCGGACAAATGTAGAAGAGTGACAGTTTGATTGTACAAACCGATTTTCTTGTAATCGCTTTTCAATAATAAACGGGAAAATATTTCCTATTTTTTTGTACGAGAAATTTTTCATATTTTTCCATATTTAGCTAAAACAGCCAAGGAAATTTTGACTATAATGATTGCATTGTGGTGATTTATTTTGCAACACTAAAGGAAATTAAAACGCGCCTTTATGCGCATTTTTGGAAACTATATTTTATTTTTTCCTGTTTCCTTTAAAATTTAATTTGCTGTTCTGTTTTGTTCCTTCTAAAAGAAAATAGACAAAGACCTTGACAAATATCGATTGATTCACACAATTACGGTAAATAAATCTCGGTTATTGTGAGGCAAAATTTGTCGCACGTCTAATGACGGAAATTCCTAGGACGACCGTAATCAAATTTAAAAATAAAATATTTTCTTACCTTTCCGTGAAAATGGGAAATCAAAATATTCTTTGTCTTTTATTTATTTATTGCATTTATTACAAATTGCAAAATTCTATTATGTGTGGCATTTTATTTCCGTTTCCACTTTCCACAAACGGGGAAACGACAAAATTACCAACTGTTTTGCCTAGAGCCGACAAATTGAGTAAATTCCTCCGAATTTGACTTTATTTAAATTTTATTCAATTTTCTTAGACCAACGAATAGCACGAATAACAATAAGGTAAATTAACATAACTCGTTTATGTCAACCTGCTTAATTAATTATACTTTGCTAAGCACAGTGACTGGCCATTGATTTACAACGATGCAATCGACGCCAACAAAAATCGTTTGGTTTGCAATAACGGTACTAGTGATTTCGTCCCTCGTTACGCAGGATAGCCATGGCCCAGCAGTACAAGGCTGGCGTTGCCGTTACCACATACCATACAGAAGTGTAATAACACCTAGAAGATTTGGCTGCCCTCGATACACGTACTATGACCGGTGTTCTGGCAAGTGCAAACAGCTTGTCTATGGACAACGACGACGATTTCATTAAATTTGTAGAATTATTGCAGAATCAACAAAGTCAACGATTCCAAAAGCATTTAGAAAATATTTTGCTTTTAATATTATTATTGTTATTCCAAAATGCATTTATAATAAAAATTGTGCGTGGTGGGTGGAATTTGCTATTGTCAAAACAAGATTTTGCTCCGAACGTACATCGATTTATAAATCTCTTTTCAAAAATTATTTACTGTGCGACTTTTTATTTCCGTTTCCATCGGATGTGCAAACAAGAAGATAACCAACTGTTTTGTCAAAAACCGATAAATTGTGCAATTTTCTACGAATTTGACTTTATTTGTATTGTGGTCTCTTTTCTTTGATATTGGTGCCATTCGAAGACGAACTACGAAGACGAGTAAAACGGTAAATTTTTATAAATTAACATATTTATGTTAAACTGCATAGTTAATTCTAACTATGCATTACAGTGATTTGCCATTGACTCGCCATTATGCAATCGACGCCAACACGAATCGTTTGGTTGGCAATAACGGCACTACTGATTTCGTCCCTCGTTACGCCGGGTGGCCATGGCCCAGTAGTACAAGCTTGGGGTCGAATTTGTTATCCCAGCAGAATATTATTGCCAAGACCACGATGTCCTCTAGGAACACAGTACGATCCGTGTACTCGCAGATGCAGACGGATTTTCCTCGGACGACGATAACCCGATTTGGAGCGAGTCAGCGATGCCAAGTGTTTAGAAAATATAAATCTGTTTATTACTATTATTGTAATTATTATTATTCCAAAATGCATTTATTAAAAATTGAGCAAAGCTAATACGTATTATTGTGGGATTCCTTTATTCTGCCTTCCTTGTTTCAAGGAATTTTGGTCAAAGGAAGTTGAGCACTTTCTCTGGCTCGTTCGCTCGGAGGAAAACATCCAATCCAAAGTAGTTTCAAAATTAATCTCAGGTGAGACTAGAACAGGTGAACGTTTGTTGTCTTCTTTAATTTTAATTTCTTGTGTTTATTTTTGTGTTAGTTTTTTACCATGATTGAGTGCACCGGAATAATTCGGTTCGTATTGGTGGTGACTGTACTGTGCTTTTTCATCCAAGAATCGTCGTTTTGTGCTGATGGAAAAATGATTGTCAGCACATCAGTCGTCACAAAAAACCGCTGTGGCAAAAATCAGATGTACGATACGAAACGCCGTAAATGCAGGAGAATTATCACCCAATAAAATGTATTTCAACAAATTGTAATTCTGAATATAAATAAACCTTTTACAATTTCTGCGAATCGATTTGGATTTTGTTTCCGTTTCCGCTGCCGTTTCCATTGCCCTGTAGATGTAAACACGATTACCATCGAATTGTTCAACCACGTCAGATTAGATCGTAAGACACGTAACGTAATAATCAAGAAAATAAAAATTATTCCTACCAATTGTTCTTTCGACAAGCCACACCACGCCACGCTGCTCAGTATATAATAGCAAATAATCTTCACGGAAAAGCAAATAAAAGTTCAATCGAAACACCTTTGTGCTAATTGCTTAAATTTACAGAGTTTTTGTCCCCGCTTGGACACTATGAAATAAACATCACTAACAATCGTTTATTGGTTTGCATTCGCAGCATTATTGAGTCAGGACCTCGAAGTGCCAGGAAGCATCGACGACAACAAATTGAGTGTGGCGACCCCAAAGCTCAGACAGGGACATGAAGGGTTAAGTTTGGGGAGTCGCAAGTTTGCGAATTCAAGAGAGGTTATTTTTGGAACCTCGATGGCAGGAAATGACGTTTCCTGTCAGGAGAGTTAGTTAAAGTCTCATGTTTCACCTTCTTTGGTCTTGTATTGTGTTTCTCCTGAATTTCATTGTAAAATCAAATAAATCTAGGACCTGGTGATTACTTCACTCATTACTTCCTAATTTGCACACAAATTAGCGAGTTTTTACAGTTTAGACCTTCCATCGAAAAAAGATCGAATTCTGTCGTTCAACCGAGCGCATCACGTCGTAAGACACTGGAGTGAATTCATCGTCGCGGTGTTGTAGTTGAAGTGTTTGCATTTTGTGAGTTACGCCATTAAATTGGACAAGAAGACGCGCGAATTCGTCAGGCCGAGGATTCGCCTAATTTCAAAAAGCAATCTGGCAGAAATTCACGTTTATTTCTACTTCGTTTTGAGTCTTATTTTATCATTGATATTCATGTACGAGTTCCAGTGTAAATCTTCTTATTTCCCAAGCGTAGAATAAATTATTGCATTCATTCTTTTAAGTTTTAACTAGTGAGTTTTATTTAATTAAGTATAAGATCCTTTGACAAGCTGTCAAAAGAAATAGTTAGTGTAAGTCTTCAGAGAAGCAACCTGTAACGCAATCATTTCTACGGGCCGTAGAAGTGAGAACGTTACAAGAAAAATTCATCAAAGTCTGTCTCCCAGAGGCAAATGCTATCCAACCGCACTGGTGTACGACCCGGAAACGAACAAATGCAAACCAAAGACGAATGACAGAGATCTTATAAAAACGATTCATCTACGAAAATTGATTGCCGTCAATATGTCTGTGCTGTGCCGCAATGTAGAACTATTTCCTGACGCCATGTAATATCTCAATTATCGTAATTGCTTTTCAAGAATCATTTATAAAATGAAAAAAATGAATCCATTGAAATAGTTCAATTTTGTTTTAATTTTTTCAAACATTTATTGCACTGTACATTGTAAGTTTGTTCAGTCATTTATTGACTGCAATTTTTTGTACACACGACATATGAAACTAAGTCAAGGAAATGTTTTGGGTTTTAGGGAAAAATTCACCCACAATTCCAAGTGTGTGTTTTGTTAATCCAATTTTTATTTTATCCTAATAAAAGCAAATTCTAATGTGTCCCAGAGTTCGAAATGAAAATACATTTAAAAAATTTTGCAATTTTCTCGCTTTATAGTGCCTGTACCTATATAAAGCATTCTTTTTTTGTCCTTTATTTGTGCATTTTTACGATTTTTTTTACGATTTTGTGCATTTTCCATGAAATTTTAGCATTCTTTTTAGTGTTATGTGCATTTTTTTCTATTTATTTGCATTTTTTGTGTGCTTTTGGATTTTTTGTGTGCATTCCGCGTCCCTACACAAACTCAACCTTGATTTCACCATCCGCTCCTTCGTCGACGACAACTTCTTATCCATCGTCACCCCGCCCCCCGGCCCTGACAGCACCTTATCCC
>JAQFXT010002668.1:0-11327 GCA_034683725.1 Strigamia crassipes
CCGACAAATCTTTAGTAAATTCCGACAAATCTTTAGTAAATTCCGACAAATCTTTAGTAAATTCCGACAAATCTTTAATAAATTCCGACAAATCTTTAGTAAATTCCGACAAATCTTTAGTAAATTCCGACAAATATTTAGTAAATTCCGACAAATCTTTCCCAAAGTCAGGGCCGGCCTTCTCCAAAATGGGGCCTGGTTGCGAAAAGAATTGTGGATCTCCTATTTGTTGAATAATTGAGTGATTTCACTTTATTTTTCTGTCTTTATCGTTCTAATTTTTTTTGTTTCATTTTATCGGGGCCCCACGCACAAACCGGGGCCCGGGTGCCTTGCAACTACTGCACCCCCTTGTGGCCGGCCCTGCCCAAATTCATACCAAATTTTCATACTCGAACATTCTAAATTCAACATAAACTAACTTTAGTTATCTTGGCTTCTTGAAAACTTCTAAAACCCACTGATAACCAATCTACCAAGCGTGACATTTCAACGCACAAAGGATACAGTTTCCGCAAATAAAAAGAATGATGAAATAAACACAGGCCAAAATGCCAGGACTCCCAATTCCACCCAAAGCATTTATTCCGTGATACATCACCATATTCCAATCTTCTCCTGTCAAAATCTAAATAAAATACAATTTAAAAAAAAAATGCAATTTACAACTTAACAGACACAAAATAATAAAGAATACCTGAAACACAGTAAGCATGGCTTCCCAGAATGAATCGAAATTCTGCCGAGGTTTCTGTTCAGGTGGATCGAAATTGAATTTCCCACCAAACACTTGCATGCCCAACAAAGCGAAAATAACGATGAACAAAAAAAGAAGCAGCAACAAACTGGCAATGGAACGCATCGAATTGAGCAAAGATGCCAACAAGTTACTCAATGATCGCCAATACCTAACAAAACAAAAATTTAAAATCAATTTAAAATCAAATTTAAATTAAATTAAAATAAACGACACTTTCGTACTTGGTCACTTTAAAGACCCTGAGCAACCGGACACAACGCAGCACGGAAACGCCCAATGGTGGCATGGACTCGGTGCGGGTCAAAATAATCTCCATAATGCTACTTATCATGACGAAACAATCAAATCTATTGAATAAAGACACGAAATATCCCTGGAAATATAAAAAAAATAATTATTTTTTTAAATTTTTTAAATTTTTTGATTTTTTTGATTTTTTTTTTGGCACCTGAAATCCTAAACTGTACATTTTCAGCAACATCTCGAGCGAAAAAAGGGCCACGAAAAAGATGTTGGCAGCTTCTTGGAATTGGTCGAGCCACGGAGGTTGTTGGTAGTGTTCCGTGGCCAGCACGGCCGTGTTGAGGAACACGAGTATGATGATGAGCCAGTAAAAAAATTGAGATTTTACCGCCTTCCGACACGCTCTGCGACATCTTCGGTTTTGCCTATCGAATGCTCGTCTGAAATTCATTCATTTTGTATTATTTTAATTTTAATTTTAATTTTAATTTAATTTTTTTTTTTTACTTTTTCCGAACCCATGCCGATACGTGGATGCTCTCGGTGCTTGCAGCATCTTCGGCTTTTACCGATAACTCTAAATCCCCCGGTTTAACTGCAATTTAAAAGGTTTTGTTTTTGTTGTAGTTGGTTTTGGGTTATACAGTCGTGGAAAATAAAAACTTTCTTTTGGTTTAACTGTTTTAAGATTAATCCACGAGGCGCTGGACCCAACACACAAAAGATGGCACTATTGATCAGTTGTTTAGGGCTAGTGTTCCTAGAGTGTATTTCCCGTGCAGGGGTTGTGTACAGTCCCTTCAAAGTCAACCGCTGACCACCATTGGTCCTCAATGAAATCCTCGGTTATCGATGTCACGGGAATTTCACTGCCGGCGACATCTGTACCCTCAAAGAAACGAGGGCTCCACCAAAGGCAGGCGTCATCAAAGTGAACATGCGTTGATTCAAAAACAGCATTCCGCTTGGGACACCAAACTCGATACCCGCGAGTGCATATGTCATAGCCAACCAGTACCCCCGTCCAGACACGGGTTTCGAATTTCAAACTGCGCACTTGCGATGGAATGTGAACAAAACACCGACAATCAATTGTTTTAAGGTCAATAAAGGCAATGTAATCAGGTTTGCGTCGGGAACGCTCAGGTCCCGGTGAATGACAATATCATCGCACTAAACAAGGCAAGATCGTGGAGCAGCGATCAACACAACCGTTCACCACGATGGCGAGAAAGCGATTCTTTCCCTCTCTTGCCCAGATCCTTCTGTCCCAGATACTTCCGGTGACTTCAGCACCTAATGCCGGTTAACTGCGAAGGACTTGTGCCATTTGGATCAGTGACCGATGAACAGTCACAAATCCACCAGGTGGCATAAATATCCATTGAGATTTGATAACATCGTCTTTTGCCGGTCGATTTTTTTTTAATACTGTGGTCAAAGTAAGACTGTTGACCACAATTTCCTGAGCCAGGAAACTGGGCCAAGACCGATGTCATTGAATCTCAATGGATTTTTATGCCACCTGGTAGATTAATCTTAAAACAGTTAAACCAAAGGAAAGTTTTTATTTTCTACGACTGTACGTGATTTAACTTACTGTGACGAATGTCGTCGTCTTTGTTTTCTCCTTCGGGGTCAATGTCCTCTATGAATTAATAATTAATTAGCAAAAAAATCAAAACCAAAAAAATATCAAATAAAATTCAAATAAATCCAAAATTTACAAAACAATAAAAAATTTAAAGCTGAAAAATTACCAGCTTGCGTTATCCAATCCAGATAACCTCTTAAATCTTCCTCGATTTGTTGCTTTTCTCTTAATTTATGGAAATCACCTCTCGATTTGGCCTTTTCTCTTTCTTTTGAGAATTCTCTAGAAAATATTCAAGCAAAAAACAATAAGCAAATGTAAACACACGCTATTATTCAAACATAAATGAATGAGCAATATCGTACCCGCTTAACACACCCAACACAAGGTTCAAAACAAAAAAAGATCCCAGAATAATCAGACTGATGAAGTAAATCCACGGCCATTCATTACTGAGCGCATCGTTGATCTGCTAATCAAAAAATACATTTCACTCGGCTCCTAAGTTAACGCTATTTTAGGCTGTCTTAAGAATTGTGGACAGTTTAAAACTAAATTTGACAAATTTTTGATAAATTTTCAACCAAATTTGATAAATTTTCAACCAAATTTGATAAATTTTCAACCAAATTTGATAAATTTTCAACCAAATTTGACAAATTTTTGACAAATTTCAACGATATTTGACAAATTTTTGACAAATTTTTGACAAATTTTTACAACATTTGACAAATTTTTACAACATTTGACAAATTTTTGACAAATTTCAATAATATTTGACAATATTTTGACAAATTTTTACGACATTTGACAAATTTTTGACAAATTTCAATAATATTTGACAATATTTTGACAAATTTCAACAATATTTGACAAATTTCAACAATATTTGACAAATTTTTACGACATTTGACAAATTTTTGACAAATTTCAATAATATTTGACAATATTTTGACAAATTTCAATAATATTTGACAAATTTCAATAATATTTGACAATATTTTGACAAATTTCAACAATATTTGACAATTTTTTGAAAAAATTTCAATGTAATTTGACAATTTTTGAAAAAAAATTTAATGTAATTTGATAATTTTTAAAAAAATTTTAATGTAATTAAACTAGTTTTTGATAATTTCTCAACGAAATTTGATAAACATTAGTGATTTCTGCGCCCCATTGCTTGGTGCACCCCTGCCTTACTAAAGCCCTCATTTCCTAGCAATTTGTCCGCATTTCGTAGTGACAGCGACACGAAGGAACAATAACTCACATAATACATTACATCAGTCCACCCTTCCATAGTAACACATTGAAACACAGTGAGCATGGCCAAACCAAAATTATCAAAATTAGTGATTCCATTATTGGGACCTTCCCATCGCTTTTCACATTTCCAGCCGGGGTCGCATTTGAAAAGTCCTCCGCAAGGCTTCGGATCGTCCATCAATTTAGGCGCTACATAAAAAAAAACATAAATTCTTCAATTAACTCTTAAATATCAATCAAATTAAAACGCGATTCTTACGATTGGTGTCATTTTTATAACAAGACTTGTGCAGAACCCCTTTGAAAAGTTCCAAGCCGATGATAGCGTAAATCATGATTACAAAAAGAACCAAAAGAGCGATGTGAAGCAAAGGCACCATAGCACGCAGAATCGAATTCAAAACAACTTGCAGACCTATTCAAACAAAAGTAATAATAAAAAAAATTAATGGATAATTATGTCATGGATCAAGTTACCCTAAAAGCTCTTATACACTGCAACAAATTTTGTCATTAAAAGTTTGGCAATTACGTTTTTTAACTTCAAATAACATATACCGTATATATTCGATTAAAGGTCGCGGCTTATACTTGCAAATGCAATTTTTTGCCTCGACCTATAATCGAGGGCGACGAATTCCACATAACATTACGTCGGGTAAACGTTCCCATCTACGTCACGACGTAAGTTAGTTGTTACGTCCTAATTACGTCCTCTAACATTAGAAAGTCCACTTTTAGGCAGAAAACCTACAAGTTCAACTGCAAAATACAAATACAAATCGCTCTCGAATATTAACCGCGGCTTGTATTCGAGGGCGACTTGTATTCCAAGTGTTGATATTTTGCCGCGACTTGTAATCGAGAGCGACTTTAAATCAAAGAAATATGAGAATTTGTTTTTATACAACATTCTGATACATTCTGAACGTATAAACGTAATCAGCAACTTATAACTTGTAAGTTATTTGACGTTAAAAAACGTGTGGTGGATTGTTTGTTTCGTTAGTTAACTGCAACACAAGTTAAAATGTTTTTCACATTCCCTCGGATGGTAACCTTGCATTAGCACCGTGAACTAGGAAAACCACAGAAAAACCCAGTTGGAGGCGGGTGGCAGATGTTCTTGCCTTACGTAGAAACAACATCTCGATCAGACTAGGATAAGAAACAACTGGGATTCCCAGCAGGTCACCTATCCAAGTACTGACCAGACCCAGTGCTGCTTAACTGCTTCATTCTTATGGGAATAAGTGATTGGCGCGGCAAGCCGTTCTTATCTCACTGTGAAAAACATTTCTGACTCCCCAGACGCCATTTCTATATGGAATATAATATATTCAGGACGTAGAGACTCACTCGGCACACCGGACACCAAGCGCAACGGGCGCAACACACGGAAAGCACGAAGAGCTTTCACATCGAAACCCTCCGGCATCAAACTGGAAAGAGCTGTGCTCAACAAACTGCAAAACAAAATTAGAAATTAAAATAAAATCAATGCCAAATACATACAAATGTTTATTAACAAGAGAAAATAACTTGCTTTTCAAAAAAAATCTTCTATTGCAGTTAGGTTGAGTGAGGTTAGGTTAGGTTAGGTGATATTTTCACGATTACCGATCTAGGTCCCGTATCTAAATTATTAGGTGTTCAATTTGATCGCGGCGGTGATGATATCTTGATTCATCAACATGATTACATTGATAAATTGGCAGAGGACTATGGGATCGCCTCCGAATTTCTTTGTAAGGTCCCTATAACCGTTGGCACGATGGTTAATTGTGCCAGAGAAGGTGAACATATTTTAGACGATAAGGATTTTCCCTATCGTTCCCTAACCTAACCTTAGGTCGGCAAGTTATTTTCTCCTGGCAGTAGACGACGTGTGAATAAATACCCGATAATTACGATGGTGAAATCGAGGAAATTCCATCCGTTTCTTAGGTAGGCACCTGCGTGGGCCACGAACCCATACGCTATAATCTTCATGAAGCATTCTAACGTGAAAATCACTAGAAAAATGATCTCGATGTTTTCCTATATTCAAAACAAAGATGACATTCATCGATTATAATAACTTC
Source organism: Strigamia crassipes (assembly GCA_034683725.1). Classification (NCBI taxonomy): domain Eukaryota; kingdom Metazoa; phylum Arthropoda; class Chilopoda; order Geophilomorpha; family Linotaeniidae; genus Strigamia; species Strigamia crassipes. Next base: position 5,951 of record JAQFXT010002668.1, read on the forward strand.
CACCATCAAAAAAATCTCTTAAAGCGATTATCTGTTATTTACTTTTCATGTCCACCATGTCACCATAGCAACATACTTGTTTACACTGAAGATGATCTCCAAGACATGCGCAGCACACGTTCCTTCTGTACACACAACTTTGTTTTCACATTTAATTTCTTGACCTTTACATTACAGAAAATGCACATTACTATTGAAATTTTGGTTTGTGTGCTATGTCTCTCGAGAATGCTAGCTGTGATTCGCCACAGTGTCTTCAGATAGATATCTGAGCTTGCGGTGGCAAAGTAAGACCATAGGGAACTGGAATTTGGATGAATTTATTCATATTGTTGCACCAACACAAAGGCAAACAAAAAAGGCAAACAAATCGATCCAATGAGTTATTTATGTGGCATAGATCAATGTAGATTTTTTTTTTTGCTCGACATTAATGAAGAGTAATCGTTTTAGATCGTTAAATTCAGAACTGTTTTTTGTTGATGCACAATTTATTGAATGCAATTAATCCAAATCAATTTGTTATCGTCGGCTATTTTGTGATTGTGCCTACGTTTTACCTCATGTGGTTCGAAAATACATATTTCAATGCATTAAGTTTCACAATACGCTCGAGAATGCATTTTGTAATGCGTTTTTGCATTGATATTGGCTCGCAAATGATACTACATTTTGTAAAACGTATTACGAAATTCATGAAATATGAATGCGTTGTCAAAATACATTTTATAATATTTATTATGAAATGCATTATCCAATATACTTGAATTCCGGAAAATGCAATACAAAGTGGAATACATTAATTAAGCAAATCTAAAAATATATTTTTGAACCGTATGAGAGAGAAAAGTTTCTGCAACAGAAAATCTTCAGCGCTGAACATTTTTTTTTCTGCTCTGTTTCAGTCAAGTGGGAACCCAGCATTATTATTTTATTCCACGAACAAATAGAAATACTTCTTTATTATTATTATGAGAATTTAGCATTTATCACATAAAACATCGTTATCGACATCACGGTAAAACGTGTGATCGTCGCTGGAAAAAACTAAGAGTGTGCACATGCGCAGACGTCTACAATCAAGGAAGCCAAAAAAAAAAGACCAATGGCTAGCAATGAAAATTACTTAAGAAACCTATCTTGTTTTGTTTTCTCATTTTTATTCTTTTCTCAGGTTTCAATCACCTTCCAGAGCCTCATTCACCAGCTGCGAATTTTCCAGCCTCTTCTTCGAAATGGAAAATAAGCATTTGCTTTATATGGTCCATTCAAGTTTTACGCGCCAGCCATTTTATTTAACAGCAAACATATAGAAACATAAAATACTTGCCAAATACTGATTGGTCTTATTGGAATCCGCTTGCGGAAAGGGGGTGAACACTGCCAGGGCTATGCAGTTGGCAAAGATGGTCAATAAAATGAGGTACTCAAATGGCCTAATAACCATTAAGGAATATAAATTCAGAGCTACATTTAAACATGTCTATGAATGGATGTGAGTTGGATTAGGATAGTGGAGATAAACGGGTGAAAGATGATAAGGAGCAATGCAAGTCAAATTACCACGTGACTAATTTTAGTGAGTCAATCTTCATATTTTTGTTTTCTTTGCCCACTCAGACATACTTCACATGCTGTGACTATTTAGCAATTTATAGACTTGCTTAAAATAGTTATCCGCATTGCAACTAATCAGGAATTTTGTTTAAACACAAACAAAGTGTTAATCACAAGTGATCTAAGTGGGTTCTGATCACAACCAATAAAAAAGTGGGATAGATTGGCACGACATTAATCGGCTCTTCGTATACAACATAATTAATCGCTAAGCCGGAACTGGAATGCGATAAAGTAATTACTTTGAATCGTTCAGACTTGCAGCCAAAGATCTCCCGCTTACTGTCTGTCACTCATCCTGTCTACAAGAACTAAACAAAATCCTTGATACCAATAAGCGGCTTTCGATACCATTCATTCATTGTCCGGCATTTTGCGAAAGAGTCGTGTCTGGTGATGGGGCCCTACAGCAGTGCTTCTCAAAGTATGTCATGTCAAAAACCGGTATTTTTTTGTCCCAATGCGTTGCGGAGCAGTAACATATTCAGTTGCAGTGAAATTTTTATGAAACTACAACTAAAGTAACATTTAAGTAAAAAAAAATAAAACTTTATTGGAAAAGATGGGCCTGTTTATTTTTTTTTACTAGTTTTTTCATTTGTCGGTTCATTAATTTTTACACGTTTTGCCATTTGAGACAGTATTGGTACATTTTCATCAATACTTTCTCATTTTCTACCGGTTTTAACCCATTCAAAACTGCCCAAAACGTGTGAAAATTAGTCAAATATAATGTATCACGTCTAAATCAGCTGAACACAACAGTGCTGTTATGCTGGGGCTTTGCCTAAGTAATTATTTATTTTTAAAACAACCTGATGTTAATGAACCAAACTTATTCACGGACCAGTAGCCACTGGCTCGCGGACCAGTACTGGTCCGCGATCCCCACTTTGAGTAGCACTGCCCTACAGAATAAAATCTGTACGACCAATAGATCCAGACCGGCTGGCAGGGCTGAACTGGCCCGGCAGGAATTTCTCGGTAGCTCGTGCTTAACTGGCTCGGCAGGATACTGGGTGGCCCGTCGAGATATTGGGAATTTCACAGTACAAAATTAGTTTCCAGTCTAGCCCTGCCGGCTGCCCGTGATTTCGTAAGTTGAAAATTAACAACTTTTTTCACGAAATCACCGATAATCTCGTACAGCAACCAATAAGCAATCCCAGAACTGCAAAACAAATTTAGTACCAGGAAATCTGGATAGGTCGAGCCATGGAGAAATTATCGGTATCCCGCCAGGACAGTCCAGCCTCTGTGGAGACCCCTAGGCAGTCTAAACCCCGAGAACTCCTCGCATTTTATCGCCTAATTTGTGACACACTAACTCACAAAAAGCTTTATTTCTAGAGTTTTCTTGTGCATGAGAACCCCTAAAAGGCTTAGGACCCTAGGGAGCCATTGCGTATTTGATAACCTGGCCCGAGCTAACCTGTACCCACAAAAAATAGTTTGGTCGTCGATGTTCTCGAAGCTTTATTTTCAGACATTTTGGCCATTAAATAGAGATTGTCTTCACTACTGTGCGGGGCCTCTAAAAGGTGTGGGGCCCGTAAGTTGGTGCCTACTTTACCTATTTACTACTCCGGCCCTGGGCCGCCCAGATGCTATTAGAATTGTTAGGCTCCTACTCTGTAACACTTTCACTAACAATTTATAACCAATTGACCGGCCGTTGATGAATTTTTGGTAGCGTTACTGGTTTCTTAACCACACGCTTCTATTGGTCACTACTTGTGATTTAGCATTTTAATTCGGATTCACAACAAATCGACAAAAACTGCAGCCATTATTAATTATTTATACTTGTGACTGTTACCGTGACCACTACGGTTGTTTGAACTAGATTAGAGCCATGCTCGATTTTCTAGTCGATTCGAACTTTGGCATTTGGAATTCTCACAAATGCAACAGGAAATTCCTCAGTGCGCACGCACAAATGACGTACGAAGGAAAAAAAGAAAAGAAAATATGGATTTTAATCTACTTCTTTTCTCCGCGTAATTAGCTGGAAATCAGACACCTGGTGCATGGAAAGCACTCACGTTTCAATTTCCACGATTCGCCAATTTTGTTAGTTTAAAGGTCAAGCGTTGCGACATGCTTTATTTAGTTGGACCAACATTGCACTCTAGCATTTTTATTATTAAAATGGTGTGCGATGCAATCGAATGAAAAAAATGATTGCAAGTCGAAAAAATATCATCATCACCTTGGCAAAAGTCGATTGATTTATTTCCCTCGATTTCCATGACTACGCCATGCATATATGTGTATATATATATAGATATATAAATCATGCTCACAACCTGGTCAATAACTCCCACACTTAACTTCCCATTTAGTAACAATAAATCAAACGAAATAAAAAATGTGCCAAACCTATTGTGATTGCTTAAATCCATTCATAAATACATCATTAATCAAACAAAGGTAGAAAAATAAGATGGAGATTAACCAATTACGGGCCCCAATTTGGATCGTTTCAATGCCACATACCACAAAGAAGCCCTTTTAGGAACATATGGAATCCTATTGCAGGGCCCAATTGGTTTGACCAGTGCCAGAGCCGGCAGAGGCCACCTCACATTTTATCGCCTAATTTGTGACACGTTAACTCACAAAAAGCCTCATTTCTGGAGTTTTCTTGTGCACAAAGGCCCCTAAGCCAGTGCCTATTTGATAAACTGGTCCTGGCTAACCTACACCAGCGTACTGTTGTACATATATGTTACGGATGCCAATACGTCGTCAGGGGGCGCTTATTCGAAACTTTGGATTGGACAATACGATGTCCACCAAACAGTTTTCATATTAGCCAATGAAGGCACGACGTTTTCAGACAAGAGGACATGTTTGTTGGGCTATATCTCTCGAATCCAGTCTATTACGGACCGGGCGTGAGAACAAAACTGTGGACCGTTCAATTGTCACGACACTTTTACTGCTCCAAGTCACTAATACTGAGACGTTGCAGCATGTTACCATACGTCGCGGTGATCTGGTGAGACCAACCTCGGAGTTGTATAAGTAGCCAGGTTAGTAATCCTTAACTAGATGTGTCGTTCATTACATTCCACGTACACCCCTTTTAGTTTTTCTTTAAAAAAAATGGATGCCAAATTTGTGACTACCATTGAAATTAATATTATTTAGCAAAATAAAAGTCTTAACCCAAAAAGTGTAGTTTTTTTTTTTTAATGTTTACTTGTTTGTTTGGTCTGCAATTAGCTCTCAACATTTACACACACCTCGACGCCAGATGCTGACGATGATAAACCAACTGAGCATGCTCAGTGAGAAAATACAAACACCAAACATCAACCTCAATACTGCCTGGTGTTTGCAGATGGCAATGTGCCATGTGCGGTTGAAAGGTGGCGCAGGTAAAAGGTTTTTTTTTTTTGTATCAAAATAATAAGAAAACCCTTAAAATGGTGAGTAAAAACTCACTGAAAATACCAAAATGAAGTTAATCTCGACCCTTTGTGGTACCAGGATCTACCGCTGCATTCAAAAACGTGTGTTTTAAGTGTTTTAGATGTTTGTGATGTCACTTCATCGAACGTTGGTTTATAACCTTAAAACAGTGGCGTAGCTAGAACTTTTGCCGCCCGGGGCGGCTTCTGAGTTTGCCGCCCCCCCTCTCTAAAAATTTTTGCAAAAACCCTGCAAAATTTGACAAAATCGGCCAAATTTTGCATACTTTTTGGGGTTTTTGTGCAAACTTTTGCATTTATTTGCAAAATTTTGCGTTTGA